>APFE030941841.1:160168-350952 GCA_000404065.3 Pinus taeda
ATCTTTGTTCTAAAAAGTATTTAAGGCTATCATGATCCATTTTTACCTTGAAGTGTCTTCCCATTAGGTAGGGTTGCCATTTCTTAAGTGCATGTAGTATTGCCAACATTCCTTCTCATAAATAGCTTTGTGTAAAAACTTTCCCTTGATTGGACGACTTTCAAAAGCAATGGGTCTTTCATCTTGCATTAAAACAACACCAATTCCATTTCCTGAAGCATCACATTCCACAATAAAGGTTTTTGTGAAGTCCAGTGTAGCTAAGACCGGTGCTTGGCACATTGCCTCTTTAAGATGTTCAAAGGCCTTTGTTGCTTCCGGAGTCCATGAAAACGCATCTTTCTTCAATAATGTTGTTAGAGGTGCTGCTATTCTCCCATAATTCTTAACAAACTTGTGATAATACCCTGTCAACCCGAGAAATCCTCGCAGATGCTTTATGGATGTGGGGATTTTCCATTCCTTAATGGCTTTAATTTTGCTAGGGTCTACCTTAACTCCTTCATGAGATACAATATGACCCAGATATTCCACCTCTTGTACTCCAAAGAAACATTTGGATCTTTTTGCATATAATTGTTTCTCCTCCAATAGTTGTAGCACCCTGTCAACATGTTCAACATGATCCTTCCAAGACTTGCTGTAGATTAGTATATCATCAAAAAATACTAACACAAATTTTCTAAGGAATGGTTTGAAAATTGAATTCATCAAACCTTGAAATGTTGAAGGTGCATTGGTAAGGCCAAAAGGCATGACCAAAAATTCATAATGACCCTCATGAGTTATAAATGCTGTTTTCGGAATGTCTTCAATCTTCATTCTGATTTGATGATATCCTGAACGAAGATCCAACTTGGTGAAGTAAATTGATCCATGCAATTCATCCAGTAATTCATCAATGACAGGAATGGGAAACTTATCTTTAATAGTGAGCTTGTTGAGCTCCCTATAATCCGGACACATGCGCCATGATCCATCATTCTTGTGCACCAATACTACTGGAGCAGAGAAAGAACTTTGACTTGGTTGAATTATACCAGCCTCTAGCATTTCTACAACCATACATTCAATTTCACTCTTTTGGGCATAGGGATATCTGTACGACCTGATGTTTGGAGGAACACTTCCTCGAATCAGATAAATAGCATGATCATGATCATGAATAGGTGGGAGACCTTTGGGAGTCTCAAATACCTTGGAATGATTGTCCAGGACTTTTTGGAGATCTGGAGAAATAGATGATTCCGATGTGGAAACATCTAGCGAAAATAATTGTGCAATTACACCTCTTTGTTCCTTTTTTAGAAGCTTTGTCATACCGTTAGAGCTGATTATCTTTCCCGATTTCCCTGCAATACCCCTTAATTCAACTTCCTTTCCTTCCACAAAAAATTCATGAAAAGTTCTTGAAAATTAAAAGCTATTGTACCCAAGGATTGTAGCCATTGGACTCCTAGTACAACATCAGCACCTCCCATTGGAATGGAAAGCATTGGGCTAGTCAATACATATTCTCCCATGGATAGCTTGATATTATGGCACTTTCCAGAGCAATTTATTGTTCCTCCATTTGCACCCATCACTTGAAACTTTGGTGCTGCATATAAGAAGAAATTCAATTCTTTTGCTACCTTACAATGAATAAAATTGTGGGTATTTCCTGAATCGATCAACACTATTACCTTTTTCTTCTTGATTTGTCCTTCTATCTTAATGGTTTGAGGAGTGGTAATTCTCGCCAATGCATTACAAGATATGGTAGGATTCATTTCTTCTTTATCTAGGCTTTGTTCTTGGAGTATATCCTATTCTTTTGACCCTTCTTGCTCCTTTTCTTCTTCCTCTTCACAATCTATGTAGAATAATTTATTCTCAGCACACTTATGACCTTTAGTGTATTTGCTATCACAACCGTAACAAAGCCCTTTTGCTCTTTTTTCTCCCAATTGTTGTGGTGTCAACCTTATAGGTTGTGGAAGACTAGACACAACACTTCCATCTTTATAGTTGTGAGTGGTATCCTTCATGGTTACCATAATTTTGCTTTCCATTTTTCTTGCTAACCTGAATGCCTTCTCTAATGAATCAGGTTCCCAAAGGCGAACATTATGTTGGATATTATCCTTTAAAGACCCTATGAACACATCAATCCTATGCTCCTCTGGAATATCTTTTACCCTTATGTTCAGTTTTTGGAACTCCTCAATGTGCTCCATTATTGAACCCTTTTGTTTGAGACTTATCAATTGACTAAAAAAAGTGTTGCTTTTTGTATCCTCATAATGTGCCATCAATTCTTCCGTAAAAATTGCCCAAGTGATAAATTGTTTACGAGAGCAAAGCCATTGATACCATACAAAACTGATTTGGTTCCAAATATAAAGTTGCCATACGTACCTTTTGTGTGTTTTGCACATTATTGAGATCGAAAAATTGCTCCATCTGTAATATCCATGTTGCGGGATCCTTGCCATCAAACTTCCTCATATCGATTTTTGGAATGTGATGGGTCTTTGATCCCACATTAGAGTCTATGGAATCATGATTAACATTTCTTTTGTTCACATCATGAGTTTCCTTTACTACCTTTTCACCATTAGTAAGTATTTCTTGTAGAAAATTTGTCAACTCTGTCTTCAAATCTACCATGTCTCTCTTCAGATCTGTCTTCAAATATACCTTCAAATCATCCATCTTAGTTTCGACGTCCTTTATCTTAGCTTCTATTAGCTTTTGTGAGAGTGACATTTGTTGCACTTGTTCTTGTAATTTTTATATATCATGTAACATTTCTTCCTCTTCTTCATGAGTCATGCTAGAGCTTTCAGGTTCCTTACGAGGTGTTTGCATTTTCTTTCCTTGGGGCATCAGTTACCGATAATAATGCTCTACTATGCCCTTTGAATTCCCTCAAAATAAATTTCAAACCAATCTTAAGCAAAAATTTAAAAGAATCTACACACTTTTTTTCCCTTTGTAGGAGCTCGATATTGCCTCTGATGTATCTCTGTACATTCAAATCATCCAGTTCTGAAATTGTGACTTGGAGTAGCCTTATGTGTCCTCTTTCCAATGCCACCAGTCTGATCGAAATTGGATTCTCCAAGTAAGAGTTATGTGAAATCTCCCATAGAGACCTGATTATAGACCAGTTCAATAGAGCGAAGTTGTATGACGTGCCACGAGTCACTGTTTTGACCTTTTGCTCTAAAAATATATATACAAGAAACTACCATCTGTTGTCTTTTTGTACCTTCTTACGAAATTTCAATTTGATTCTCGGAGAGAGAGTTATGGCAATTTTCCCCAGGTCACTTGTTTGGAATGTAATTTAGGAGTCTGCAAAAAGACCAACTTCCTCACATCATATCTCCGTAAATATAGTGCGAAAAGCTCTTAACTTCAGACTCGAGCTTCAATGCGATGTCTTCTCAAATGTTTTTTTTTTTAGCTTTTGAAACATCGCAAAAAAAAGGTTATAGCGAAAATGCCACGATGACATGTTTGGAGCAACGAAACCCTAGAATCCAAAGCTCTAATACCAAATGTTATGAACCCAGCTCAAGAAAAATAGAAAAGATAGATCAATTCCTTAAAATTTAGCCTCTTCGAGGGGACAACCTCCTTTACATTACATAAATGAACAATTCTTGGATGATTCAAATGAAAAAACCTCCTTTCTATATATAAGAGTCTAAGGAGTCACAATATAACCCAGCCGACCTAACCATAATAATATAAAGCCACAAAAATAACAATAGGGGGATTCCATGGAGCATAGTAATAACAATATGGGGACAATAGGGGCACAACAATATTAATAATGGATGCAACTACAATATTAATGGGGTAATCATTATTATTATAGGGACCCAACATTGTAAACCCTATGCAACTATTTTTTGGCCAAAAATTGCAAGGAGGTAGGGTTTCAAGTTTATCTCATTAGATCACCATAAAATTTAAGAGAAACTCATTCACTTCTAGTGGAAGAAATCTTGACTTACTTGAACAGGTGGAAATTGAGCAAATTTGGTAGTTTGGATGAGTTTGTGGGAGAAATTGGGCTTGAAGCCCTGTGCGTCGTGCCACTGACCCAGTGTGGCACGCCACTTCAATGCATCATGCCAGTGTACGTTTAACACTACAGAGGCTAGCCCAATGCGCCGCACCAGCCCTATGCACCGCGCCCATGACCCAATGTGTTGCGCCCCTGAAACTTGCCCAAATTGTTGCAGTTTTGCTCTTTGCTTTCAACCTAACCATTCTCTTGTTCACTCCTTCTCCTTTGGATGCAAATGAGCTCTTTAAACATGAAAAATATTTTATATACAAAATATTTTAATTTTTCACTTATCAAAAACCCACTTTGTAATGTTTGCATTTGACTTGCTTTTCAAACTCTGTTTTTGGGCAATTTGCTTTATTTTTGCCTGTGATGAACTCATTGCTTTGATTTTTTTGTTTGCCTTGCAGGTGATGGAGATGCTGAAGCTTGGCAAGGTGACCAGGGTTGGCACTGAAGTTATTACATATGGAAAAACTGAAATTACATCAAATTTATACAGTAAAAACCTAAAATACTTTGTTTTTCCTCAATACAGAGTTTTGAGGAAAAATACATTTCTAAGTGAAATTTATTGGTACTGGAACTTTATTCAACCTCCTCATGCACCTGTTGACCATTATTGGACATTTTGGAGACCATTCTGATGAAACCCTAGACTTAATGAAACTAAAACCCTGGAAAAGACTTTTGCAAATTTGAAGACCAAAAGTGACTGCAGATGACTTTGATGAATGAAAATGGGCCAGCAGGTAAAGGACATGAGGGAAAATGTACAGCAAGCCACTACCATCATATGATCCATGCTCCTAATGGAATGTAGCTGACTAAGTGGGACACCTAACATGCAATGCAACAAGAGAATTTGATCTCTGACGGAGGGATGAAGATACCGACAATAACAATATGTAAAATATTTTTTTATAAAAATATAAATATCACGATCTTAATGAAGAAATCATTAAAATGACTCAAAAAAAAGATCAGAGATTTGAGGATCTAATAGAGATATATGTGTATTATGTTAAGATGGGAAAATTACAAAATTTAGGATTTGACACACTAAAATCCCTCTTATTTAGAATAATTAGGGATGGGTGGATTGATCTCCTTGATCTCATGAGTAAGGGTGATTTATACCAATTATCATTTGAAGAAATTTGTGAAGCATGCAAACACATATCAAGAGGAAGGGCAAGAGTAAGTAAATCAACATTAGCATCGATAAGTCAAGATGAACTTGTAAATTTAAATAAAAAATTCTTAGCAATTTATGTGAACACGTAGAAATGTTAAGAATGCAAAATGAGAAAAAAGTGGATGTTGAAATTTGTGTTATCAATGTAGAATAACATCCTACTAAATATTTCCCATCATTACCGAGGTTGAAGGAAGTTTACCAAGAGGACATTGGAGAAAGTTAATCACCAAAGAAGTTATGTTATGTAGCTCCAAGAGGAAAATGTCTACCTAGTCAACCTAGTATGATGCAAGAACCTAATTCACAATTTTAGGGTTATTCACATCTATCTCAAGGTAATTGGAAAACACCTTTTCCTTGGAAACCTTGGTCTTCTCAACCCAAAAACCAATCTTTGAAAGGAATTTATGGGACAAATCCAAAATATCCTCAATATTTTCTTCAATTTCTTCCATACCCAACTCCATGCTATCCCTATGATCCACCTCCACCACATTCACAACCCCAACCACATCGATCTGAAAGATCCACTTGCACTCAACTACCTATACCACCATTTACAAACCCAAGCAATGAAGTAACTCAACCCACTTATGATGCTGAAGTACAACACTTCCAAACAATTCCTCTCGATATAAATGGTATTCATCTTAACTCACAAAGAGTATTGAAAAAAAGAGAGATTTTCCTCATTTCACTAAAGAAACGCGTCTAGAAGATGAAGATCAAGAAGAATCATGTATCACATTTTATGTAGAGCGACCATTGGAGTCTGAGATTGAAGATTTTATATTACTCTTACCATCAAATTGTTTAT
This sequence comes from Pinus taeda, assembly GCA_000404065.3. Lineage (NCBI taxonomy): Eukaryota > Viridiplantae > Streptophyta > Pinopsida > Pinales > Pinaceae > Pinus > Pinus taeda. The sequence continues at coordinate 166,256 of APFE030941841.1, forward strand.
CTATGCATGGGACTAATCAGAAAAAGGAAAAATATTTGAATTTCCCAGAAAAATAAGACATGAAGAATGATCTAGATGGGAAAGTGAACAACATAGACAATCACTCTCTTCTTCAACAATGCTTGATATCATCAAAGTCAAAACATTTTGTCTCTAATATTCAGGTACATATCAAAGCTTTAGTTTTGAGCCTACACACGATTTTATTTGTCATGTTATTATGCACATGTCTACATTAGAAGTATTCGTACACTTGAAATATATTTTGTCTTTTCAAGTAGAGTATGATAGAAAAAAATAAATGAAAAGTGGAAAAACAGAGAAAAAAAGGAAAGAGTAAAATCTCGGGTGAAAAAATCTTTTGAGGCCCCTGATATTAGCTCAATGATTGAAAACCTCCTTAAGGTAGTTAGTGGCTTTGACTAAAAAAAAGGAAACCAAGGAAAAAGATCCTAGGTCAAAACCTCCTTTGAGGCACCTAGGAAGGCTTACTAGTTGAAAACCTCATTAAGGAAGCTAGTATTCCTAGGTAAAAAATAAATAAATAAAAACGAAAAATGAAAAGGAAAACGTTATTCTCTCTCTGTACCTCTCTCTGTTGAATGTAGTTTCTCACCAACCTTTGCAAGAAACAAGACAATTTAGCACCAAAAGAAAAATTTGATCAAAAGCCTATTCAAAGGAAGTCAAACTTGGGCTCTCCCTTCTTTTGCCCAGATCCTCGAATAGAACCAAGGCCATTTAAATCCATCACCCTTGTCCATTTCCAGCATCCACCCATCATTTCCAAGCCTTTCCCATTTATTTCACTATCTATCCTCAAATGCTACAAGAAGGTTTTGTTTTGCTAAATGAGGCCAAAATAAATAGGGCATAAATTATTTTTACCATATCCTGTAAGGCATACATCCATTGCCTTATATGTTTCATGGGGATATGAATATGAATGACAGTAACATGCTCAAGGAATTTCGGCAAATTCTAGTCCACATTTATTGAGAAATTGGCCTCCATCACCTCTATCCATTTTTTCTTTTTCTCAAGATTCATGTAGCCATTGGAAAATATGTTTTCTGCAGAGATGCATAATGATGATGGAAACATGATCGTTGAATTTTAGTTCAATCCAATATACCATTTGAGAGATTTGGATAAAACACCTTTTCTACAGGAGCATTCTAGAATTGTTATAGGAGTGACTAGAATTGGTACGTGAGCATGACTGGAATGGGGGAAGTGCTTATATCTTATGTTTTTCATCTAGGAAAAAAAGTGGGGGTACATCACCATTCATTTTCCACACCACTTGACCTCTTCTTCAATCTCATTTTCAACTCTTCCCATGAAAAGAACTCGTTTTCATTCCTTCTTCCATAACTTCGTCCACAAAAAGGCCTTTGATCCTTGTCAACAAATTACCCATGAATTATCAATATCTTTAAAGGTATTACCTTAAGGAAATAATTATCCTAGGGGTGTGTGTATGGCTGCTACATGAAGACACACAATTTTGTGCTAATCTGGACATCCCCTATCAGACCACAACTAGAGCATCAAATTTAGAATTCAGTCACAATCATCAGTTGAGGATTGCAATTTTGATCCTTCAGAGGCCAAAGGACCTCATATTAGCTCTCATATGATTCTTTATCACCTAACATGTAATAACACTTGATTCCCAAAACACCTGCACAAAAGGCAAAGGACCTGCATCATCAAGTTTCAGCCATCGGTTCCAAGTAATGACCTCACAAAATACACTCGAAAATAGCCTCACCCATGTCCATATCATCAATGCAACCATTTAAATATCATTACTAGTAGCTTTGGAACCACTAAAGACAACACCAACATTCATATCAACAACCTCAATACCACCTCCAAAAAAAATTAAGGGTAAGGCTCACGTATGAAATCCCCTAAACATTTCATGTGAAATTATTTTATATTGAAAAAAATGGCAAGTGTATGAAGGAAAATTTATTTATAGCGAAAATTATTACGAAAGCACCCTTACACTTTTATAGCACGTAACTTCATTTTTTCACGAAGACATCTATACGTGTGGGAGAGAGACAAGACAAAGGTGAGGAAGAATTGAGAAAGTTGGTTGTAATAATTTAGTCATTATGGAGTATAATGAGAGTGAAGGGGTAACTAAGGGCCAACTCAGATAACATAAAACATTATGAGTTTATTTTTCATGTAATGAAAAAATATATAAATAAATAAATAAAATTAAAATAAAAGGTGGACCCAACACCTCTTGGCATGCAAAGGTTAGTTGCTACATGAATTGGCTTATATTATAAAAGAAGGAAAAAGAACTCCTACAAGAAGAACATAATTTCTACAAGTAGGAACATCATTGCTAGAGGAAGAACAAATTTACTATAGGAAGCCAGTAGAGTGCTACAGGAGGCAAAATTTCACCCATAGGGAGGTCCACTAGCGCAGCCACATTTAAGAGGTTCAAAGAACAAGATAGCTTTGTACATGAGAAAATATAGTGGCTACACACAAAAATAACACTGTTATAGGAAGAAAAAAATTGCTAGAGGAGAAACAGAGACTGGTATAGGAGCAACAAGGAATGCTACAAAAAGTGGTAGCCACATCAAAATGGGAATAAATAGACCTCCAAGAACTCTAGGAGCCTGATCTATAACTTGACCTCATATCCTAATACAAACTTCTTGAGGGTGGGAGAAATATACCCACCAAATTGGCAATACCACTCTTCTCTGAGCTAGAAAGTGAAAGAGACATAACTGACCTATGGGTACAAATTGAAAAATCCAAGGAAATGGAGGATGTAGGCCTCATTAAGGATAAAGTGCAACAAATGGGTAAGTAATTGGCAAAATTAGGGCTAAAATAATTAGTCATGAAGGAATAACGACAGAGACTTAGAGAGAAACTATAGGAAAAGGAGGCACAACTTGCCACCATGGCAAGTTTGTTCATGAAGGCCATCCAATGCATGTATCCATCCAAATCATATTCAATTAAGCTAAGGAAGGGAATTGCATGAACAATGGTGATGGGCCCATCACTGAATCACTGAGACTTTGGATGGTGTTGCACCAACCCTCACCATCACTGAATCAACAGATGGTGTTGTACCAAAGAATTAAAGGGATGTTGGTGCATCGGATGTTAGGTCGTAGCCGCTAGATAGAATAATAATAATAATATTATGTTTTATTATTAATGATGTTTGGGTTCTTCCTATGGGTACCTCAAATAATAATAATGTTTGTGTTGTCGTAGCTGCTTAGATGGAATAATAAATCTATTTGGGTTCCTCCGTTGTTACGAGATAACAACGAAAACTCTAGTTATATGTCAAGTTCCAGCCATGGATCTAGATAAATCCACACTTATTTGATTTTGTATCCATGAATATAGATAAAGACGGACTCTATTACTATTTATATTTGCTTGGGTAGTGTTGATGGTGTTGGACCTACCAACATGTAAGGGGATCTCCCTATAAGAAGTCTCAATTAAACCTCAAACCGTTTGGTGTAGGAGTCCTAGTAGTGGGTCATATGGTAATTCCTTGACACGATTTCTCATAGAGGCGATTTCGATAACTTTGTTGGTAGCAAGGGTGTGACAGTTGGAGTGAGTCAAGGAAGGTGCATGAGAGGTTCTAACACATGGGGGTTGAGATGAGTGTGCCACTTGGAAACCTGTGATAGCACTGAGTTGAGAAGGGAAGACATGAGCAAAGATGCATGATAACATGGAAGGAAAGTTAACTAGCAATCCAAAGTGATGGTTAAACCAACAACAAATTTAAGAAATATTCATACATACATACACAGATAGTTATACACGCATGGGTAAGAAAACAGATACATATATCATTTAGAGTAAACCAGATAACATAGAATATAATACAACGTATGCATGGGACATGTTGGTTCTTATTATATTAAGAAGTGTAAGCTCAAGTCATATAATACATTCATGTCCAACCACTAGGTCTAACAATAGGACGTTACAACCACAGTTGCCTACTGCTCCAAATAGATGTACTAGCTCTGCGTAGTGGAGAAGCCAAGGCTCATTACAATACTATCCAAGCTCTCTCAAAGATAGTCTTGTCGGAAGCTTGGCTGACCAAAAGCCTTTACAATGAGCTTTGAGGGAATATTCATAGCAAATAGTGGGGTGACCCTTGACATTCCCCTTTGTGACAGTTCATCTGCCCTCATGAGTCTTCATCTAATCTATGGGTGTTACATCCAACTATCGACACTTGACTTACACTTGACAAGACATTACAGTATAATGCACATGTAGCCATGTGAGACAAAATGTCTTGAGCAAGCCATGTTAGACATCGCTATGACTTAGACAACCATGGAAGTCCAACTCTTAAACATCCTCGTGATGATCAACAATAACATATTGATGCCAAGACCAGTTGTCACTATTGGTGTCCATGTTCTCCAAGGTGACATATTTCTTGAACCTGAATCTTACGTCCATAGCATCCGGGTACACTGTTGGGGATCCTCTTTCCAACTTGTCTGAAATCATGTGCATCATTGTCTTCAATTTGGCTAGACCAACAACATACTTCTGCATGATGTTTGCACTAATGTGCAAGTCTGGGCCGGTGCCAATGTGCATCAACTCATCGAAGTACGAATCAAGCTCTAGTCGGACCTGTGCCTTTGTCTTCACCTGCGTGAGAGTCCAAATAGATGGGATCATATGTGCATGTACCACAACATCCATACTCTTGAATACATGTGCATGGGAAGCCTGTATATTGGTGATGAGTTGCGCGAGCTCTTCATAGTTCTAGATCTGACTTTGAATACATGCCTTTAGCTCGACTGCACTATCCTTCATCATCTTAGGTAAGTGAAGTGGGGCTCTGTTGTATTTCATCATCCATGTTTACATGTAATCAATAAGAGCATGCAAGTTGTTCAAGATGCTTTTTCTTCTTTCACACCACTACTACCATCCGTTGAGCTGGACAACTGCCTTATGGACGGTACCAAATTTGGAGTACAACTCTCGCATAACTATGTCAAGGGACAATACTTCATCTAGTATTTTCTTCTTAAATTCATCTTGGGTGGACTCTGTCACTAACTCTCCTTGATTGAATGTTTGTAGCTCTTTAACCATTCTCTCATGTCAACTATTAGGAAGTGAATGCTTGAGCTAGTGGCTTCGGTAACCATTCTCTCATTGTCAACTATTAGGAAGCAAACGTTTGAGCTAGTGGCTTCTGCATATGCTCTGGTAGCATCTACCAAGGCTGTTGTATGTTTGTCAACGTCATACATGATGACTCATTCCTCAACTTGCACAGGAGTTGTATGATCATCTAGAGTCGGCACTCTGTGAGATTGAACAACTCTATGTTGAGACTCGTAGAATGAGATGTTGTGCATCTCTCCTTCTGGCTGATCTCCAAGGATCTCAGTTCCTCCCTGGTCACTTGAGACATTCTCATCTTCTGGATGCATTGAAGCAATTAAGTTGACCTATTGGTGATGAGGGAAGAGTTCGATGTCTTGCTCAAATTCTTGTTGCTCCATGTCTGTATCCAACTTTTCAAGTGCTTTCTCTATCTCATGAGCAAAGTCCTGCTCCTCCGATGGCTAACCCTATCTACCTGATGCTAGTTGTTCTGATGTGTCCACTACCTATACAGGCATTGTTTCATCTCTCTACCCATGTTGCGCCCCCCTAAGGTTACAATACACGTTCACAACAGTCTCCGCTGATGACCATGCCCACTCGAAGCTTGAGAACTCCTGTCGGGAACGGATTACATCTAAGATGTAGGTAGACATGCAGATCTCTACTTGCATAGTACATACCTTCAACTGACTGTCGAGCCCTCGTAACTTGTTCCTTCATCTAATGAGCCAACGTGCTAGACCAGTTACATGGTTTTCCTTCTTTGGTCAGTTGGTCCAGCGCGATCACCTAAGTCTGTGGGAAGGTTTACATGCTTTCTTGGCCATATAGTGGACAGGGAAATATGACCAAGTATTCATACTCTCTCCACAATATCTTCGTCTTGTAGATATGGTTGGGTGTCGTCCTGAATCTAGCCAACTCCTTTACCCAGTTCCTCAAAATGTCTCTATAGTTGGCACTATTGTTGGGTAAGCTGAAGGGAGTCTTCATGATTGTCATGGGCTTAAACATATGATACATCTCATCATAATCATATGCCAAGAAGGTTGTAATCTTCATCCCATTGACACTGCTCAAAGTCATCGTCTTGGGATCTGTGTGCGAGACAATCCATTGTATCATGTCGACACATGGGAATAAGGGGTATCTACATGCAATCCGGTACAAGCGAGACTTGTGAATTTTCACATACAGTTGGCAGTCTTCGAGATCTTCCCCAAAAGTGCCTACAAATGCTTCATTGACCTCTTGCCATTTCAGCTTGATGTCGTTGTCTAGAAACAACATTGTATCTTCATAGATCGGTAGACTGGAGAAAACTCACTCAACTGCTACTCCAGTTGTACTTCTGTTAGTGTGCTTTGATCCTACTCTCTTGGAGGTCATTTATCCTATAATACTAAGAGGCATGTGAACACCTGAAATATCTAGAGACAAAGTGATATGCATGGCAAGAAATCTTTCAGTGAAAACCAAAGCAAATTCAGGAATGACATAACACATACCTGGGGATTGATAGGCAAAGATTGCACAATTTCTTCTAGGAGGCTAGGAGGTTGGCTTCCAAAATTGTGCTAAAAGTATTCTAGACTATTTGGGAAGGGCGACTGGCTATTGGATTTGTGCATTGTGTAATCTAGGCTGACTCCTCACTGCTGGAATTACGCAATGTGCAATTCCAGCTGGCAATGGTTGCAGGCTTAGTGACTACATTGTGCCATTTTATGCGCCTTTAGTCATTGTCACTCAAGATTATGCAAAGTAGGCTTGGGAGACAGTCACTAGGAAGAAATGTACATCTCTAGAGAGGAAGACAGAGCCTTCCTTCTCCAGATTGCGCAATGCTATCTTGGTGAGGCAGATTCCGGGCCAATGTTGCCAAGACACGCTGACAAGAAATTGAAAGAAAATATGAAAGTGAATGCATAGTGATACTAAGTGTAAGCAGAATTGATTGATCGTGCATTCAAACATTAGATAAAATATTTAGAAAAAAAAACAACATGGATGTGGGTGAAGCGAGTCACCGAATCGGCGACCGTTTGTGCAAAACAGTTTCATGCATGTGAAAGCAATGAGATAGCGATGAAAACTAAAATGGTGCTAGTACATGATAGTATGCATGAAAAAAATAGAAATCATTCAAATAAATCAAGCAAAAAACACTCACACAATTGAGAACACAAAAAGCGACAGAAATGCTGAAATAGACAATTTGATACCACTTAACCATGAATAGCTAAGCCAGATGTGTTCAAGAGTCATCGATGTTCTATGGGATGTCAAAGCTCAAAGATTGATGTGAAAGAATGAGTTGTGATGTGTTAAATAAATAAGTTTGAAACTCATGTTGTGCATGCCACAAATCTAGGAAAAAGTGACACTTGGAGGAAAGATTCTAAAATGATAGTTGCATGCAACCTCCATCTGCTAAAAATAGCTCCTTGAATCAAGGGATTATTTTTGCATGTTTCCTTGGTCCTAAGTGGAACTGGTTAAACCAACTATACATGCAAGAGGATGCTAACTGCTGGGAGAAAATGCATATTTCTGGATGGGAGTTGGGTTGGATTCCCATGAGATTTGTGCAATTTTTGGGTAGAGCTGTTGACTGCTGATGAGGATTGCACAATTCCTAGGTTGAGCAGCCCTACTGGGAAGAATTGCACAATTTTCTGGATCAAGCCTGACTTTCAGAATTGTGCAATTCTGGAGCTGAGCATGCTGCCAGACAAAATTTCCCAAATTTGGAGGGAAGGCTCGTTTCCCTCCAGAATTGTGCAAAATTTTGGAGGAGCTACTCAGCCTGTAGTTGGACCAAGTCTGGGGAAATAGCCTAAGGGGAATGCAACAAGCTTTGATAGACATGCTATCTTTCTACAAGAAAACCACTGAAGCTTGTGTACTTGATGAAGCAAGACATGGTGTTATGAAAGGTTGGTAAGGAGGCTCCAAAACTAAGGTAAGAAAAAATTTTGAGGGCAGTTGTAGCCACTACAACACTTGGCAAGACACTATTAGAACTCCAGCTCTCTGAATGGACCTTGTTCGTGAAAAGAAAGTCTAACACCTCCGGAAGTATTGTTCAGTTCTCAGCTCATATTGGCTTCCACACTAGCTTGATTGTAAGATGTAGCGTCTTCCAAACTCTTGGTCGATTGACACACATTACAAGCCAAGGCAACACTATTGTTTTGATTCGGGTTGAGGGGTATATTGATGCACAAGCAATATAGTCGTCAGAGTCTTAGTTTCATCTCTAGTGTTGCTCCACTCCCAACAAGCCTACACGGTACCTCAATGGAGTCACATAGGAACAAAAGCATGGTTCTATTGCCAGTGAGCCTAGTCAGAACCCCAACAGAGCTACTTGCATCACTTCTCTACGTAGGAAGCCTTTCTCTTCCTTCGCCTTATTCATTTTTCATTGTTGAATTTTTTCGCTTTTCATCTTTTTCAATTTTTGATAACCATGCATAACACATTCATTTTAGAGGTGAAAGAGGGATCCTGACTTATTGAGAGAAGAAGAGGTTGTTACAGTAGAGAAATAGTCTATTATACCTCTGGCGTGCATGTTAAGGTTTCCCCCCTCACCTTACACTACTTGACTGAGCTGACAAGGGTTAACCCAAAAACAACCAACTAGAGTAGGTGACACTAGTTAGCATGCAAGTGTTGTGTTTTCACCAAGGTTCACTTTGAACAATAAGTATTTTCCATCTATGTATCATGGACTTAAAGGGACAAATTCATCATACAGAGGCAAGATGAAAGATAACCAAGTAGTGATAGTTTTACAAGGCGTCTAGTACTTTACCCAGCTTGTTTCAAGAGCCATACATGGTTTTGTGTGAAACTAACCTACGAACAAAACAACAAAGAAAACAACAAAGAAAATCAGAAGTAGAAGCAAAAGTGAAATCAAAGTGAGTAAGCAAACAAGCAATCAAAGAAACAAACAAACAAACAAGGTAAGCAAAGAAGCATATAGGAAAATACAATGAAATAAAACACTACCCCTACTCCTAAGCTAATGGTGCATGGGCCTCATCACGTGAAGTGATATTTCCAATGTAGCCATCAACACATTGGTTGACCCATGTTGGTGAAGGTTTGGTTCGTGAGCAACTGAGTTGTGCAGTCGAGAAAGCAAGAAAGATATAACAATGAATAAAACCACACTTCATGTTTCAAAGTGCCCACAAGACATAAGTGAGTGTAAGTACATGATAAGCAGTTTGTGGAAATATCATGGTTTTGTGCAACACTGCATGCAGCTATGAAGAATATGCACATTCTTGATTGTGACATGCAAGCAAATGAAAGAAACAAAGACAACTTGCGTCGTGCACGTGTGCTTGCAATGCAATATTCCTCCAATGCATGAGTGATGCAATCATGTAGTTTGAGTGGTGGAAGAATGATCTATGTGTGAGATTGATCTTCAATGCATACATATGAGTGATGAGGAACCTTGGATGATTGAATAAGTTATTGGTCGAAAGTGAAACCATCCTCAAGACAGTGAGGGGCTGACATAACCATGAGCTCAGGCTACAGTGCCTCGGAAATCTAGAGTGTTTCAACTTCCTCATCATATAAATCATCATAGACTGGTGGCTTCTAAAAATCAACTGCAATAGAATCGTGATCGTGATCAAATATGGAAGAAAATGGATCACGAAAGCCATGATCAGAAAAATCAATGATTTCATCGACATCCTCATGGTCTGACGAATCAAATGGATGGGTAGATGAAATGAGGAAAAATTCATCCTCTGTGTTTCAAGAAAAGGAAGATGAAAGAACAAGTGGATTTTCAATTAATAATTCATCCTCTCCATTGTCGGATAATGGACTAACATTTGGTGTGTCCTGTGAGTGACCAACAATGGGTCATCTGTGGATGAAGATACACATGCAAAATCATGGATAACAGGTTCACCAAAGATGTTAGTAAGGAACAAAGGAGGCTTGGATGGAAGGAAGTCATCCTTCGCTGAGTGTTGATACTCAAACTCCCACTCATACTCTTCATGAATGACATTGCATGTTGGTTTTGCAACACCAAATCCGCGAGTGTCTTGTTCCTCATTCACAATAAGTGTAGAGTCCAGAATGGAAGCACACAAGACATTATCATCCGAAGGAATAGCCAAGTACAAAGAAAGAGGTTGTGGGACAAAATGCTTGTGACAACTCGATGGAATCACAACCAAATTTTTGCGAAAATTAAGCAAAGTGATGTTGGGAGGATTTGATAGTGAAACGGATGTGTGGGCATGATCCTCAACATCACTCTACATTGGTGGAGCTATTTGATGAGGCGACATCGGATAGCCAATTAGTCACTTGTGATAGTGACCCCCTCTGTCTAAAATTGCGTAGCTCCATCACTAAAGAAAGTTGAGTAAGGCTTGATTTCAAACTTCTTCCTAGGACCAGAAAATTTCTTAATGCAATACTTGAGTGAATTCCAAAGATAGAAAAACTTCATCTGTCTCTTCGAAGCTCGAAACTACAAATCCCTAAAGCGCTGTCAAAAATCCATAGTTGATTCATGCAAAGCCTTCCGTTACTATAACAGTTTTTGGTCAAGATGGTCTGGATCAAAATTATAGAAGGTGTCTTGAATGAGATGATAAAAGTGCTCAAGTGACTGCATGTTGTTAGATGGTCAGTTGCACAACCACCGATGTGGAGATTTCTGAAGTGTGTATGCAAGCAGAAAGCTGGCTTGATTGTCAGAACATCCATCTTCCTCATGAAGCATGGAAAGAATGTCATGTAAGAACTCAGGCCATGCCACTTCGCCTTCACCATCATACGTGTAAGTGGACAAGTGATAAAAAAACTCCCTCATGATGGTGACATCTTCATGATTTGAAAAACATCATGGAGGGAGAAGGGTATGATCGACCAACCAACATGTCAGAGGATCTCCTTGGTAAGAAGTCCCAATTAAACCTCAGACCATTTGGTGTAGGAGTCCCAGTAGTGGGTCGTATGATAATGCCTTGACCACGATTTCACATAGAGGCGAGTAAGATAACTTTGTTGGTAGAAAGGGTGTGATAGTTGCAGTGAGTCAAGGAAGGTGCACGAGAGTTTCTAACACACGGGGGTTGAGATGAGTGCACCCCTTGGAAACATGTGATAACGCTAAGTTAATAAGGGAACACACGAGCAAAGATGCATCCCAACATGGAAGGAAAGTTAGCTACCAATCCAAAGTGATGGTTAAATAAACAACACATTTCATAAATATTCATACATACATACAAAGATAGCTATACATGCATGCATAAGCAAATAGATACATATAGGCCCAAGTGGCCTCCACTAATCTGTTTTCCCAATCCCTCCTATTGTTTCTCACAAACTTGGTTTGGATTCCCTCTAATTCCCTATTTGTGACCTCCACTTTTCCATTGGCCTCAAGATGATAGGCAATAGATTTTTTGTGCTTGATATGATGATACCTTAACAGATTCTCGATCATATGTGATGTGAACTGACTTCCCTAATTGGTGACTATATCTTTCGGGTACCCAAATTTGTAGAACACATTCTCCCTTAACAACTCAGCCAATTTATCCTATGTTTCTACCTTGACAGTGTTTGTCTCAGCCCACTTTGTCGAATATTTAGTGCACACAATGATGTACTTTTTCTATCATGATGGTGGATCAATTGGACCAATGAAATCCATGCCCCACTTGTCAAATGGCTCCAAATCCACCTGAGGTTTTAGGGGAATTTCATCCTTGGGTGTGGTTTTACCCATCCTTTGACACTAATCACATCTGCTAGTATACCATCTTGGATCTTGGTGCAGAGTGGGTCAGTAATAGCCATCTTTTAGGGCTTTGAAAGTTGTTCTCTTGTGAGAAAAATGACCTACACAGGGCCCATCATGACAGGTTGATATGATGTCAAAGACTTCCTCTTCCATGACACATATCCTCAAGATTTGATCTATTCCTAGCTTGAAGATATTTCCCGCAATCAAAGTGAAAGTGATGCTCTTCCTTACAATGATTTTCTTCTCCCTCACTCACAGAATTGGAGGAAATTTAGCAGCAACTAGGTAGTTGGCTATGTTTAAAAACCATGGAGAGAGCACTAGCATATAAAATAAGTGCTCATATGGAATTTTATCATCAACCATCCCTTCATCAGATACAAGAAAAGTAAATCTAGAGAAAAAAAATTCCACTACATTTTCTTTTCTGGGCTTGTCAATGATAGTTACATCAAACTTTTATAACAATAGAAACTATTTGATGATTCTAGCATTCACATCAGGATTGTTTATCAATTTTTTTATAGTTTCATTATTAGCATGCATAAAAGTTTGGTAGATAATGACATGGTTTTTTTACTTATTCCAAGAGTGTACAACATCTAGGAGTTATTTCTCAGTTACAGTGTAGTTCAATTAAGCCTTGGAGAGATTTTTAGTAATGAGGTAAATGGCATAAGGTAAATTACCATCTACTTGACCTAAATCTTCCCCCAAAAAAATTTTGGATGCATCCACATGGATATGGAAAGGAAGAGTCGAATTTGGGCCTCTAAGTATCGGTGCAGTGGATAAATTATCTTTCAAGATCTCTAGGGCCTCTTGGCAGCTATTTTTCCATTAGAATGTTGCGTCCTTGGCAAGAAATCTAAACAATGGTGAGCCTACTTTGCTGAAGTCCTTGATAAACCTCCTATAGTATCAATCTAAGCCCAAGAAACTCATAACATCCCACTAATTTTGAGGAGTAGGGACCTTTTTATGACACCAATTTTGTTTGGGCCCACTTGTATTCCCTCCCAAGATATTGAATGGCCATGGACATTCCCTACATTCACTAATAATTCACACTTCTTAGGACTAAGCAAGAGGTTCATTTCAATGCATTTCTTTATGACTTCCCTAGGTTAGAGAGAGATTCCAAGAAGTCACACCCATAAGGAGTGAATCATCCATGTAGATCTCTAGAGAGTTATGGACCAGATCAGTAAAGATGCTCATAACTGCCTTGTGAAAAGTGGCAGAGGAGTTACATAATCCTAAAGGAAGCACACTATAAGAAAAGGTACCCTATGGATAGGTGAATTTATATTTTTCATGGTCCTTAGGGCCGATCTGGATTTGATTGTAACCACTGAATACATCTAGGAAAGACAAGAAATTCTTCCCTACAAGACCATCTAAAACTCGATCAATGAAAGGTAAAGGGAAATAGTATTTATTCATGGCCTTTTTCATCTCTCTATAATCCACACAAATCCTCCACTTCCCATTCTTCTTTGGGACTAAGACTAGAGGGGACACCCACTCACTCTGTGAGATGGGGTATATGAACCTTGCATCCAAAAACTTTTGCAACTCTTCCTTTACTATGTCTTTGAGGGTTTGGTTCATTCTCCTTTGAGGTTGGTGCATAGGTTTTCATCCCTCCTTGATGTATATTCCATTAGTAAAAATTGAAGGATGCACCCCTTTCATTTATTTGTAGCTGCAAGAAAAAGCATCTAAGTTCTCTCTTAGCATTTTGCGCAATTTCTCTTCTTTCTTGGTTGAGAGAGAGGGGTTAGTCTTCAACGTTTTAGATGGGTGAAATTCTACACGTTTGACATTTTCAAGACTTGGGTCAGCTATGCATAACTCAGTCCAAGCATTACACTTAGATTCCTTTACAAGCTCATCAAGGGGCAAGGTATTGGGGGGTTGGTTCTGGAGGATTTTGTCAATGAGGTCATCTTCATCAGATTTCCCCCCTCCTATAACAACATATAGGGTATAGATTAGATGGGATTTTGTATGATACACTTCATCTTCCTCCTCGTCCTCCAACCATAGAGGCATGTCATGCTTGATAGGTGGCTGAGTAGGAGGGTACAATACCAACTATTTTGAAAAATGCCCATTCTTAATGGTCATGTTCCTAACCGTGCAACTTATGTAAGAATAAACAATGGCTAGACATGATTCTCCAAGGATGATAGGATAACGATTGAATTTTATTTTGAGTTGGGGAACCAGGAAGTCAGTATAATACTCCCAGGAGTCAGTAGAGACCATTACATCATCAATAGCTCCCTCAGGATCCACTATAGAACTATATGTAAGTTGCAAAACTGTAGTGGTATTTCTTGAGGATCCTTGGAGCTTTAGATTTACTATGGTTTCTTTATTCATCGCATTGATGCAGCCCCAAGATCAATCAAGCTATGAGGAACAATGATTCCATCAATGTTTACATCTACCACAAGACTTATAGGGTCTATATATTTTGGAAAATCACTCTCCCCACAATCAAATTCGATAATTGACAAATAAAATTGATGGTGGGGGTGTCTTTATTTCTTCTCCCAAGAGGTTTGAAACATTTCTCTTTGATAATATTATTGTAGATGGGAACATCCTTGATAGGTTTGAGGAGGGGAATTTTAACACATACATTCTTCAATTCTCCCAGAAGGTCAGTCTCTTCTGGGGCATGCTAGTTAGAATGGATCAATCTCTCATGAAAAGGAAGTAGATTTATTTGAGGGTTACTCTCTTCATTTTTCTCTTCAAGCTCCTCAGCTAGAGATGGAAGTTGGTTATCTCGGAGCATTATTCCAAAACTGACATTCATTTCATGAAACTACAAAGCATAAGCAGGGTAAGATGTCTCTCCACTATAGACCTATTGTGCGTGCTTGTTATTCGGGTTCAGATTTAGTTGAGTAGGCATCTACAGTTGCTTGGGTGGAGTAGGATGAGTAAGTTTTGGTGGAGATGGACGTGGAGGTAGTAAAGTAGGAGTTTGGTTGAGTTTAGGCCTCCACCCTTGTGATGGATTATTCCAATGAGGATGTGGAGAAGGATATCACTGAAATGGTTGATTGACAGGTTGGGGAGGATATTGAGGTGCATAAGTCCAAGAAGGAGGTGTGGACCATGATGGATGAGTGGAAGATTACCAAGGTGGCAAGGGTACATTCTAGTTGTGAGGGTAATAAGAGAACGATGCACCTTGCATGCCCTGCTAGTATGACCGAGGTCCTCAAGGCCTCCTTTGATTGATGAAACAGAATTTCTCAACAACACCTTCTACCCCTTGGTATACAAATTTTAATCTGTATAAAGAAGGACACTTATTTGTGACATGGTTTTCCTCTCAGACCGAGGAGAACTTTATAAAATTTAATGGACATTCATTTCTGGGGTGCCCTCTAGTGCATTTAGGGAAAAAATAGTTGAGGCCCCCTATGATTCCTCTTGTCTCCTCTTGGTCTGCATGGTATCCATTTCCAAATAAAAGGTATGAAACATTTGACTTTTAATTTCCTCCAACATGTTTCCAATTTCCTGTTTTATGGATGTTGTGGAGGGAGAGGAACTCACCAAAGAATTACTAGCCCTACCCTTCTTCCTAACAACACTAGAATGGTTTTTGAACATTGTTTTGATTCTTCATAGGGTAACTAATAGATGTCTCCCCCAAGAAACATGTTGAGGGTTTCTAGAATTTCCTCTTTGATTCCTCGGAGAAGGACTAGCTGTGATTCAGTACCAAGGGTGCATCTGACCATCCTATAACTGAGCCGGAATATTTCCTGATAGTCTTCTAGGGATTCATCAGGTCCAAGAGTCATTATAAATATTTCTTCTTTGGTCAATTTGGAACTACAATAGTCCCTATACTTGTTGTTAAAGGCTTTTTGTATATGAGCCCAGGTAGTGATGTTATCCCCAGGTAGACCCATAAACTAGTGCAAGGGTGCATCCTTAAGGGTAGATGGGAATAAATTCAGATTCTGGTCATCAAAAGTATAGTAATAGGTTCTACACACAACAACAAACTCAAACATAAAAGCATCAGGGTCCTCAAAGGTTAAGCCATGGAAGTGAGGAAGGGCAGGAGGGCTTATATTCCTCATTTTAGCATCTCCATTAGTTTCTCTGATAGGGAAAACCTACTCATTCTTATTTTTACCCATGGTGTGGGTATATACAATGGGTTCTTCTTATTCCCCAATAAGTTCTTCAAAGATCTCAGGTTGTTCACCTAAGGGGTCTTCTAACTCCCATGTAGTGAGAAAGGGAAGCTTATAATCATCGAAGAAGAGTGAAGGTTGACTATTTAATGGTGTGGAGGTGTTTAGCAAGAATTTTCCTAGAGTGTTTGTACTCCTATGAGGCATGTGAGCCCTGTTATTGTACCAAGAGTGTTTCAACTCCCAAAGGCTTCTAAACACTATTTATCAACCCAAGTTTCATACAAACTTCTAGGTGAAAGTGATATATACATAATAGATGGAATTCTACTCATGCCACCCCCAACTAGTTCATTTGATCATTATGGCTCCATGACCATTCCTCTATTGAACTAGGGGATATTTACTACTGAAAGCATAATTCAAAATCTAGTCCTAGTGCAAAAAAAGTATTTTCAACTCTAACCTATAAATGTTGCTAACTTGTAAGTTCTACCAAATCACTCCATGAAAGAACAAAAAAAATTGTGCTACCCGCATAAAGGAAACTACAATAATTGAAATCAACCATCTAGATATCAAATTCACTTGAAAATAGAAGACTATTCTACCAACTCACAACTCAAAAATTCATGCATCATTTATCTATTTCACACTTTCAAATTTAATAATGTCATAGTTGCCAAATTTGTGATGAAGAAACTAATGTTATTTTCTCTTGAACTCAAAGAAAAGGAATGGAGGGAATGGACTAGGTTGTATCTTTGGTCATGGAGTCCAATATGTGGGGTTAAGCTACTCCTAAAGTAAGGTACACTCACATTACATGTCAAAAATAGTGAAAAACAAGTTGTTGTGGTATTCCTGTACTGCTACACGAAGTCCTGAAATGCTACATGAAGGGTACTAAGACCATTTGGAAGGTAAGAACGATGGATTCAAGTGATGGAAATATGGATGAAGGTTGTGGTGGATGGGTGCAAGGTAAGCAACACCACTAGCCAAGCTCAACATTTCATGAAGGCCAATTTTAAACTAGGAGGTTGCTCATGGTGACCTAAAAACAGAGGTCAAGAAGATCAATTAGCATTCATCAAAAGATAGTCAAGAAGTCCTAAATGGAGATGGTTAAAGCATCCCTTTCCTCGAGTTCCAAAATTCCTACAATATGACATGCACATGTTCTTTTTTTCATTTACAAAATATTACAACCAATGGTGGAAAAGATGAGTTGAATTTGGAAACTATCTAAGTGATGCTAAGAACTTTGATCTATGCAATGAATTACTTTCTAAGCTACAATAGTCATATTTAAATCAAGATACAAAATGTAGACTTTTCAAAGAAATCATAAACAAGGAATTGCATAATGTTTTTGGGCTATGATTATGGAGTACTTTAATCATGATCCCATGATAGAGATGAGATAGAGGTGACAATCATAGACCTTTTGAGGAACTATATTCTACAAAAACGCAAAAATTAATAAAAAAATTCTAACCTGAAATAAATATCAATACATAAGAGGGACCTAAGCTAC
The DNA here is from genome assembly GCA_000404065.3 of Pinus taeda. Lineage (NCBI taxonomy): Eukaryota > Viridiplantae > Streptophyta > Pinopsida > Pinales > Pinaceae > Pinus > Pinus taeda. The sequence continues at coordinate 183,963 of APFE030941841.1, forward strand.
TCCAGCCTTAGAAAATGATATATTACAGAGCAATGGAACACATAAAATATATTGCAAAAATACAAACACAAAAATCGCATAAAACAAGAGAGACACAGATATACGTGGCTCACCCAATTTGGGCTATGTCCACAGAGAAATAGCCAATCCTTCCTTTTATATTATACAACAAACTGAAGAGATATAACCTAGAGAAGGTCCATTGTAGTTCCCTCTTCGCTCTCAGACAATATCCTTTCTATTTCTCACTCAGAATATAGATCTACGTAAACGCAATACAATTCCCTCATATATATTGAGGGGTTTTCGTCTAGGGAAAAAAACCCTAAATTAAACATAACTTCTACCATTAGATCTTTGCCTAATGAATGGCCCAGATTGACTACGAAATTACAACATTTTACAACGCAATTTTACATCTATTTTTAGCTTCGGGGATGTTGCCCCTATTAGGTCCCTATACTACTAATTGTTGGAAATAATATTGACAGGTGGTGTGAATCAGTATTATCAAATCAATAATTTTTTTATTTCATACTCATATCTATATATGCTACTTCAATGAAGGTAACTCACGTGTACATGCAACTGTCTTTAAAGCAACCAACGTATATCCATCAAACTTATGATTTTGTTAATTCATCATATGTTGATCTTTAATTAGAGCATCAGTACTTCATTAACCATATAAACAATAACCATGTGCAGTAATAATAGAATAAACCATCACACATAAGAAACACACATGAACACCAATATTTAAGGTGGAAACCCAACAAGGGACAAAAACCACCTGCCGCTATCTTCTTTTAATATAAGAAAAACCTGTTTACAATCTTGTACTAGTGCAAACTCATACCAATATGCAAGAACCCAATTGCAGAAGGCTATAACCTTCTCTCATTCTCCAGCTTCTACTGGAAGGGAGCTATAACCCCTAACTCCTGTCCTCGTCGATCCATTTACTAATATGTAAGTGTCAGCCTACAGAATGCTCCAACCTTCACTCTTTATCCATCTACTACTGGAAGGGAGCTCCAACCCCCTGGCTCTTGTACTAGCTGATCCATTTACTAGTACATAGGCACCGACCTACAGAAGGCTCCAACCTTCACTCGTTTTCGAGCTGCTACAGGAAGGGAGCTCCAACCCCCTAGCTCTTGTACTGGCTGATATGTTTACCAGTACATAGTTGTCAGCCTACAGAAGGCTTCGACCTTCTCTCTTCCTCCAGGGACCACGTTTCATAAATTTTCAGACTAGATGCTATTGCTACACAATAATACACATGAACGCCTCGTTTCATCAAATTTTCATACTGGACCCATCAGTAACATTGAAGCTCAGAATCAATCACCACTACAATACAACCATCAACTACATCTGCATTGACCAATCACTAAAACTCAATCATAAATCCTTGAATCAACCACAACTGAATCAATCACTGAAATCCCATCATCACTGAAGCAAATCACAATCAATCAATCTGAACATTCAGAACACTATCACCAGAACTCAATCACCAGAACACAAAGCTGAACCTGGAACTCTGCAACAAAAACTAGAACTAATTGCAACTTCAACTATCATATTTCATATTGGATACGCTACTTTGATGCATCAAACCAACATGTATATTCACTTTTACCAAAGAGAACCAGTGTACAGATCTGAAAATACTAACATAAAAAACTTCACAGCTATTCTAGACTTCAGCCATACCCAGGTCATAACATTTATAGAATAAAACATTCATCAGTATTCAGATCTAGACTATCCATGATCAGACCACAATAATAATTCATTTCAGGTCTTATGACCTTGATCCATTATTAGGTCTCATCCCTCATCAATCACTAAGGTTTATCCTTAGTTCAGATCAAGAAAAGCACCAGAAACCCATAACATACATATTTTCTTTTTGATCTCACTCTTCATAAGATATTCATTACTTGCACATTCTGGTCTAATGATCTTTTCCTCCTTATATAGCTTTACGCCTTTCTCAATACCTCGGACCGAAACCACTTAGGACCAATACCTTAGACCAAATACCTTAGACTAATACCTCGGACCAAATACCTTGGACCAATACCTCGGACCAAATACCTTACACCAAATACCTTGGACCAAAACCTTGATTTTCCATCCCATACATGCTTTTCCTTCTGTGAAAATGCACATATACGTATACACTTATTTTGTTCTGTTAACCCACGTGTATACACTGCTTGGACAAAGTGAACCAACATATACTTCTTAAACCACTCTCTTTCTTCAATCTTTGGAGTCTGATCTATAATCCTTTCTTATTAACTTGTTGCATTGTGAACTGTCATCTGTGTGAGTTGCCATCAAGGATAACACCTGTATCATAATGCCAACACTAGTGTAACTCCTTATTGTTATTAGTGCAACCTCTTATTATATTATTGTACCCATGTAGACCCCATACTGATATTATTGTGCCCCATAGACACCCACTATTGTTTTTGTTGTGCCCTTACATTATTATTGTTATGTCGTCTATGATTACATTATGACCCCTTAGACTCCTACATATAGAAAGGAGGTATTGTTATTTGTATCATCCAAGAATTGTTCATTTGTGTAATGTAAAGGATGTTTCCCCCTTGAAGAGGTTGAATTCTAAGGCATTGATATTTCTTTTCTATCATTTTGTGAACTAGTTTCATAACATTTGGTATCAGAGCTTTGGATTCTAGGGTTTTGCTACTCCAAATAGGTCATCGTGGAATTTTTGCTATAACTTTTCTTTTGCAACATTTCAGAAGCGAAAAAAAAAAAAAAACCATTTGAGCCAAAATGTCACTAAATCTTCAATTCAAAATTTATGATATTGTTACACTATATTTTCAAAGATATGATATGAGGAAGTTAAGATTTTTCCAAGCTCCAAAATTCCATCTCAAATAGGTCATCGTCGAATTTTCGCTATAATTTGTGTCCTACAAAGGTTTAGATTCTAAAATTAAAATCCATTTGAGCCGAAATGTTGGTGAAGCGCGGGCCCAAATTTAAGATCCTGTTTCGCTATATTTTTGGAGATACATTCCAAGACATTTAGGGTTTTTACAATATCCTGAATTACATCCCAAACAGGTGGTCTTGAAAAAATCATCATAATGTTCCCTCTGCACATCAGTTTGAAGTTCCATAAGAAGTTATAGAAATAGGATGGCATGTAGATTGTTGTGTATCAGTTTCAGGTTCGACGGTCAAAACAGTGACACATGACACTTCTTAAAAGTTCGCTCTTCTGAAAAAGTATATAATCAGGTCATCTTGGGAGATTGTGCATAAATATTTCTTGGACACTCCAATTTCGATCCGACTAATAGCATTAGAAAGAGGACATAGAGGGCTACCGTAGGTTGTAATTTCAGAACTGGGAGATTCGAAGCTACAAAGTTACATTTGTTTCAAGATCGAGCTCCTAAAATAAAGAAAAGGCGATATGAGGAAGTTTGATGGCAAGGATCTGGTAAATTGGATACTACATATGCAGCAATATTTTCATCTACATGACGTGCATCTCTTACAAAGGGTATGAATGGCATCGTTATATTTAGAACTGAATCAATTTGTATGGTAAAGAGGGCTTTGTTCTCATAAACCACTTGTCACGTGGTCAATTTTCATGGAGCAAATGATAGCACATTATGAGGATACAAAGACCAACACCTTCTTTAGCCAATTGATAAATCTCAAACAAAAAATTTCAATGGCAGAGAACATTAAGGACTTTCAAAAATTGAATATGAGGGTAAATGATATTCCAGAGAAGCAGAGGATTGATGTCTTCATAGGGACTTTAAAATATAACATCCAACATGAGGTTTGCCTTTGGGACCCTGATTCATTGGAGAAGGCATACAGGTTGAAAAGAAAAGTGGAAAGTAAAATTATGGCAAGAAGGATGTCTACCCCTCACAACTATAAATATGGAATTGTTGTTTCTCCTAGTGTTCCACAACCTACAAGGTTGACACCACAACAATTGGAATAAAAAAGAGAAAAATGGCTTTGTTACAATTGTGATAGAAAATACATTAAAGGTCATAAGTGTCCTGAGAAGAAATTATTTTACATACAGTGTGAAGAGGAGGAAGAAAAGGATCAAGAAACATCAAATAAGAGGATATACAAAGGGAGCCAACCCTAGAGAAAGAAAAAATGAAACTGACCATATCTTGTACTACATTGGTAGGAATTACCACTCCTCAAACTCTTAGGATAGAAGCACATATCAAGAAGAATAAGGTTCAAGTAGTGAAATATCAAGAAGAAAAGGATCAAGAAAATTCAAAAGAAAAGGATACTCACCAGGAACCAACCCCAGAGAAAGAAGAAATAAATTTGACAATATCTTATAAAGCATTGGCTAGAATTACCACTCCTCAAACTCTTATGATAGAAGGACATATCAAGAAGAAAAATGTTCAAGAGGTGAAAGATCACATCGAGCATCAAGACATGAATCCAACCATATCTTGTAATGCATTGGCAGAAATTACCACTCCTCAAACCTTCAATATAGAAGGACATATCAAGAAGAAAAAGGTTAAGGCAGTGAAAGATCACATCCAGCATCAACAACAAGTTCTCCAACTTTTAAAGGATAATGCCACATTGGTGTAGAATCGAATGAAACAACAAGTTGATCAACATCGTAGTGAAAGAATTTTTGATGTAGGGGATTGGGTATTTTTGCAGCTACATCCATACAAACAAATGTCCCTCAAGCAAGCTATTTATGAGAAGGAAATGTTGGCAATACTACATGCACTTAAGAAATGATGACCTTACCTAATGGGAAGATACTTCAAGGTAAAAATAAATCATGATAGTCTAAATATTGTTGAACTAAGGCTTTTGTGATCCATATCAAGTTTAGAAAAGTTTTTCGGTGTAAATCACATGATAGAACATTTGTCGACACGTTTCAAACCAACTAGTGTGGTTCATCATCAAGACAAGTTGAAGAACTAGATCATGGTTGCATAATAAATAGGGAGAGCACATCATCCAATGGCTAGGTTTGACTAAAAAACAGATATATTAAAAAAAAACGACTATATTAGGTCAAACTAGATAAATGGCTGAGATTGACCAAGAACAGCTAGATTTGACTATTCAATTTTAATTATATAATATTATTATGCCAAAATATTATTTTAATATTTTTATATGTTATATAAGTAAAATTTAACTATGTTTAGTTAATATTTATATTAAAATTGCAAAAAATAATATATTGAAATTGCTAGAAAATAACAGTTAGTAATTGAAAGGGTTTAATAATAACTAATATTATATTATTATTATAATAATGTTATAGTATTAATCCTATTATTAATGTCTTGTGTAACTAATTAATATAAATTTAATAGATCTATGTATATTACTCAATGTAAGGAATAATCTAGATCCCTTCAGAATAGCCAATGAAAAAGGGGGAATATCTACTAATATATATTAAGATATATTAAATATGTTAAATTTATATTAATTAATATAAATTTAATAGATCAATGGATATTATTAAATGTAAGGATTAAAATAATCTTAATTATTGTTATATTATGTATACTGGACCACTTGAAATTAGTCATGAGAAGGGAATATCTCTACTAATGATTAACCTATATTAAAAGTAGAATTCGATATGATAATGGTATTATTCTTACTATCAATTGTTAGGGTATCAATATATAGTAATCAAATGGGAACCAGTGTTACTATTTCTAGGGAAATTAGTACTTTTAAGTATTTATTGTATTGTTATAGTGTTATAACAATAGTATTTAAATAAGGGATGGGTAACACATTAATGTAAAGCCGTGTACTTAAAACATAAATTTTCTATTTAAATAACCAATACTATAAAATCTAACCCTTTAGGAAAGGAATAAAAAGGATGATTTCCAAACAGGAATAAAGAACTATGGCTAAAGAAAGAAGGTTAAATGATATCAAGGGGACAAATTTAGAACAAGCCATTAAAAGAGGAAGGGGAGGAAGGGGAGGAGATGACTATGAGGTGATGGTCAGGACCCAACAACTACTGATGTTTCAACTATCCTCTCTATTGAGATTTTTTGGTCTCCTTTCAATCTTAATTGCTTCCCTAAATTTTCAGTGATGGAACTGAAACTCTAGCAATAACATTGGCCTCCTCAATATAGACATGATGTTTGGTCTTCTCATCATGCTCTGCTAGAGTGGAATACTTGGTTTTGTCTATGTTCCATTAACCGTTCTCAACAAAGAGAGAACCAAGTCTTCCACTTTAGCAGAGCATGCTGAGAAGACCAAACATCATGTCTGTATTGAGGAGACCAATGTTATTACTAGAGTTTCGCAATTCCATCGCCGAAAATTTAGGGAAGCCATTGAGATTGAAAGGAGACCAAACAATCTCAATAGAGAGGACGGTTGAAAGATCAATAGTTGTTGGGTCCCGGCCATTACCCCATAGTTGTCTCCTCCCCTTCCTCCCATTCCTCTTTTAATTGCTTGTTCTAGATTTGTCCCCTTGATATCCTTTAACCTTCTTTCTTTAGACATAGTTCTTTGTTCCTCTTTCGAAATCATCCTTGATTTCTTATAATCCTTTTTATTCCTTTCCTATAGGGTTAGATTTTATAGTATTAGTTACTTAAATAGAAATTTATGTTTTAAGTACACGACTTTACACTAATGTGTTACCCATCCCTTATTTAATACTATTATTATAACACTATAACAATAAAATAAATACTTAAAGTTATAATTTCCCTAGGAATAGCAACATTGGTTCCCATTTGATTACTATATATTGATACCCTAACAATTGATAGTAAGAATAATGCCATTATCATATCGAATTCTACTTTTAATGTAGGTTAATAATTAGTAAAGATATTACCTTCTCATGACTAATCTGAAGTGATCCAGTATACATAATATAACGATGATTAAGATTATTTTAATCCCTACATCTAATAATATCCATTGATCTATTAAATATATATATATATATATATTTCTCAGTAAATGTTAAATCTATTAAAGTAAGGTAACAGTAAAATTACAAGGAGGACTGAGCCTTGACATATAGGACCTACATCCTTTCAAAATTGACAGAGATATCCCATATTTGGGGAGGCCATTTACAGTGATCATACATCCAAGTTGGAGTAAGATTTTCCAGCTTCCAGACCATAAGTACATAACCAAAAACAGAGTGAGAAACTCTTGACCACGCCAAAACACCATATAATCATTAGACCCAAAAATAAACAAAAAGAGTACTAAGAAGGCAGACAGGAGTCATCAAATGAGCTTATCTTGGTCTAGCTGCACTTCCTCCACCAGACATTTGTTGCCATACCAAATATCTTCACCGCGCTTCGCCTCGCCCTCCCCGCTACAACCTGGGAGATTCAGAGCCTGAGGAGAGCCACTTGAACATCCGTCATCTTCCAACGATGTCGACGCGCCATGGCTGCTGTCGCCTTGCTGCATATCCATAAGATCACTGCTCGAACTACCTTCAGTTCCCTTATCTGCTTCCTGCAATCCACCTTGCTTGCTTTTCTGACCAATATTTCCCTACTGTTGCTTTGCGCCATGGCCACCCATGATTTTGAGACCTTCCTTAGAACATTCTGCCATGTCGCTAGCAGAGACAGGGATAGAAGACTCCTCCTCCGTGAAGATAATAGAAATGTTAGCAGAAATGATTGGCCGATTTAAACTGCTTTGGAACCTGAAATTGAAATTATGAAACGCATGATATGGGAGTGGCTTGCGGGAGGGACTAGACGGGGGCGTCCTAGCATGAGGGGTAGGCTGAGAAGACTGAGATTGCCTGCGACCTCCTCCTCCTCGGGTCCCACCACGACGACTCAACAATCTCTGTCGGACCATGGCGATTCTGCAGAACCAAAGAATACTGGACCAAGTAGGAACACAAGGATAAAAAAAACAGTAGAGAATATAGCTTGCATGCCCAGAGTAGTGGCAGACGGATGGGGAATAGCAATGGAAGTCAGGCACTTGAATATGCTTGGGCTTATCACTGATAGCAAAGGTGTATCCTCGGCGAGGATGCTTCAAAAGGGATGGACCACAGCAAAAAGCCGGATAGCAAACCATATATGGAGGGATTGCAAACTGCCTGAATAAAACCATCTGGACCATGTAACTATCGAGGAGGAGCATTAAATTAACCTGCATGATGATTTGAATACACATAATGTGAACCAGCTTGGGCTTTGCGCTAACCTGGAGATGGGCGCTCCGCTTCAGGCTGCAGGACACTATGTCGGCATTCATAAATGAACTCATTAACTATGAAATGAAATAGCCGCATTCGGGTGATCTATTAAATTTATATTAATTAATATAAATTTAACATATTTTAATATATGTTAAATATTAGTATAGATATTCCCCCTTTTCATGGCTATTCTGAAGGGATCTAGATTGTTCCCTACATTTAATAATATGCATAGATCTATTAAATTTATATTAATTAGTTAGAAAAAGACAATTAATAATATGATTAATACTATAACATTATTATAATAATAATAATATAGTATTAATTAATATTAGTTATTATTAAACCCTTTCAATTACTAACTATTACTTCTAGCAATTTTTTATAGATTATTTTTAGCAATTTTAATATAAATATTAACTCAAACATAGTTAACTTTTCACTTATTATAACATATAATAAATATTAAAATAATATTTTTGCATAATAATATTATATAATTAAAATTGAATAGTCAAATCTGGTCGTTCTTGGTCAATCTTAGTCGTTTATCTAGCTTGACCTAATATAGTCGTTCTTTTCAATATAGTTGTTTTTTAGTCAAACCTAGCCGTTGGATGATCTGCTCTCCCTATTTATGGTGCAGCCATGATTTGGTTCTTCAACTTGTCCTGACGATGAACCACACAAGTTGGTTTGAAACACGTAGACAAATGTTCTATCATGTGATTTATGCCGAAAAACTTTTCTAGTCTTAAATACTTTTTAGAAAAAAACTTATCTTCAGAAGAACAACAAAAGTGGGTCACAAAGATGTTGGATTATGACTTTGAAATCATCTACAAAAAAGAGAAGAAAAATGTTGTTGCAGATGCACTCTTAAGAAAGGATGAGGATGTGGAAGAATTGTTTTGTGCCATTTCTATTATCCAACTAGATCGGATAAACGAAGCATGGGATGAATGGAACAATGATGAAGAAGTGTTGCCACTCATTCAAAAGTTGTAGAAGATCCCATTTCAAATAATATTGCCAAAGCTTGACGAGGAAGGAAAAATCGTATTGTAACCCGAAGCAGTCACAGAAAGAAGAAATCAATAGTTATGAAATTGGTCAATTTCAAAGTATCTCATTTAGTGGAAGAACTTACCTACTAAAGATTCGACATGGGAGGACAAGAATTTTATACAAAATCATCCAGAACTACTCAAGCAATGACAACAAGACTTTTGGAAGGAGATGGGAATGTTAGGTCCCTATACTACTAGTGTAACCCCTTATTTTATTAGTGCAACCCCCTTATTATATTGTTGTACCCATGTAGTCCCCATATTTTTATTATTCTACCCCATAAAAGCCCACTATTGTTATTGTTGTGCCCTTACACTATTATTTTTATTTCAGCTCTGATTACATTATGACCCATTAGACTCCTATATATAGAAAGGAGGTCTTGTCATTTAAATCATCCAAGAATTGTTCATTTTTGTAATGTAAAGGAGGTTGCCCCCTCGAAGAGGCTGAATTGTAAGGCATTGATCATTATTTTCTATCTTTTTTTGAGCTACTAGCTTCATAACAACCCCTGATCCCTCACCGGGGGGGGATCCCAAAGATCGCAGCTACCCCCCTTGTAGCGTATATTTTATGGGCAGCGTTGCCACCACATTACAAACTAGGTTCCAATGTGGAAATACCTCTAAGTAAAGAAGATAATCAAGCTCCACACCCAAAAATATCGCACTTGGAGACTAATTATAACAACTCCAGCGTTGCTTGATTTGCTGGAGAATGACTCTACTTTGGACCTGGATGTTTCTCATGTTCTTCATCATACTTGAAGACTAATTGAAACTGAGAAGAATCTCAGTTTCTCCCTGGTTACAACTTTTGTTAACATATCTGCAAGATTCTAGCTAGTGTGTATCTTTTCCAGCTTCAACTTTCCATCTTCCAACGCTGACCGTATGAAATGGTACTTGATCTGTATATGTTTAGTCTTGGAATGAAATGCAAAGTTCTTTGCAAGATGTATGATACTCTAGTTGTCACTGTATAACCTACCCAACTTCTGCTTCTTACCCATCTCATCCAGAAACGATTGTAACCAAATCATTTCTTTACTAGCCTCTGTAGTAGCAACATACTTAGCTTCCATTGTTGAGAGTGCAACAACACTTTACAGTTTTGAAACCCAACTGACAGTTGTTCCACCTATAGTAAACACATACCCTGTCGTGCTCCTCTTGTTATCTCTATCACCCACCATATCTGCATCAGCATATCCCCGTAGAGCAATGTTTGAACCACCAAAGCATAATGCTTGATTTTTGGTACCTCTCAAATACCTGAGAATCCACTTCATCGTCATCCAATGTTCTTTTCTTGGATTTTTCATGTACCTGCTTACAACTCCCACTCCATGTGCAATATCAGGCCTTGTGCAGACCATTGCATACATCAAGCTTCCAATTGCTAATGCATATGGAACTTTAGACACAGAAGCCATTTCTTCGTTAGTCTTGGGATACACCTCCTTACTTAGTTTGAAATGGCTAGCCAAAGGTGTACTAATTGGTTTTGCATTCTGCATATTAAATATTTTCAACACCTTTTTTATGTACTCACTCTGAGATAATGTTAATTTTCAATTTTTCTTGTCTCTAGTTATTCTCATACCAAGGATTTGTTTTGCATCACCCATATCCTTCATTGCAAATGAGTTTGCCAATTTTCTTTTGAGCACATTTATTTCCTACATGTTAGAACCTGCCACAAGCATGTCATATACATACAATAACAATATAATATAGCTTCCATCATTTTTCCTTTTGAGATAAACACAATGATCAGAGTGACATCTAGTATAACCTTGTTCAAACATAAACCTGTCAAATTTTAGATACCACTACCTTGGAGCTTGTTTTAAGCCATACAACATCTTCTTCAACCTACACACTAATTTCCCCTTCCCTTTTACCTCATATCCTTGTGGTTTCTAAATACATATCTCTTCCTCCGAATCCACATGGAGAAAGCTTGTCTTTACATCTAACTTCTCAACATGCAAATCTTCAACTATTACTAGACTTAAAATAGTTCTGATTGAAGTCATTTAAAAAAAGGAGAAAATATCTCATCAAAGTCTATACCCTTTTTCTATGTAAACCCCTTCATCACAAGTTTAGCTTTATACCTTTTCCTACCTCCATCTTCTTCCTTCAACCTATAAACCCATTTATTATTTAATGTTGTTTTACCTACATGCAACCTCCCAAGTCTGGTTATGTGCTAAGGAGTCCATATCTTCTTTCATGGCTTGCTCCCACTTTTTCCTGGTTTCTACCTACACTGCTTCTTTATAACATTATGGTTCACCAGAATCAGTCAACAATACATAATATAATGAAGGAGAGTATCATTTAGGGGGTCTACTTGTGCTGGTAGATCTTCTAATGCCACTTTCAAGTGTTTGAGGTGTTTATCACTGTTGTGGTTGATGTATTTGTTCTAGTTGTTGATCATTATGTTTTTCAGGCATCTCCACTTTTTCTGTGATCTCATCAAGCATTGTGTATTCTTTGTTTTCTTTTTCCTGCTTCTTTTCCTACATTTGATCCTTATACAGAACCTTTTCATTGAATATGACATCTTTGCACCTAATGATTTTGTGTTTTTCATAATCATAAAAGTGATAACCAAAATCATTAACAACATATCCAATAAAGGTACATTTCTTTAATTTTTCCTCAGGCTTTGTTCTATTTTCTTTATTAATGTGGACAAAGGTTTCACAACCAAAAGTCTTTAAAAATGAGTAGTTTACCTTTTTACCTGTCCATGCCTCCTCTGGAATACCACCATCTAAGGAACTTGAAGGCCCTCTGTTAAAACAGTATCTACAGCATCTACCCAAAATTGTAAAGGCAATCCCGCATGTAATCTCGTGCACCTTGCATGCTCCATGATTGTCTTGTTCATCCTCTCTAACACCATTTTCTTGTGGTGTTCCTAGAACTATCTTCTCTCTGTGAATTCCATTCTCTGAACAGTACCTATCAAATTCTTCACTGCAATATTCACCTCCTTTTTTTTATCTGAGACACTTCAACCTTTTTCCTGTCTCATTTTCAGCAAAATCTTTCCATTTCTTGGAAGTATCAAATACATCAAATTTGTTTCGAATACAATAAATCTAGGTTTTTTTTGTTACATCATCAATAAAAGTAACATAATAACGAGAGACACTGAGAGATGATACATGAGTAGGTCCCCATACATATGTATGAAAAAACTCTATTTTTTCACTCTTCTTTTCATTCCCAACTCTGATGAATGTGACTCTCTTCTATTTTCCATAAACACAATTCTCATAGAATTTTAAATCGAAATGCTTCAAACCTGGCAACAAATTTCTTCAGTGAAAATCTGCATCCCTTTCTCGCTCATGTGCCCAAGCCTATGATGGCACAATGTCGTCTCTTCTCCTATAGAGGTGTAAGCATTAACATAATTAGAAATACCATTGCATAAATACAATGTACCAACCTTTTCTGTTTTTGCTATTACAAGGGATCCTTTTGGTGACCTTCGAGGTTTTATCTATAAAAGTAGTTACATAGCCTTCACCTTCCAACTACGCTATTGAAATTATTTTTTTCTTCAGATCTGGAACATGCCTTACCTCCGGAAATAGCCATTGATTTCCATTTTTTTGCTTTATGAAAACTGTACCCATTCCAATGATTTTACAGGGTTTATCGTCACCCAATTGAACCTATCCAAAATCTCCTTGAACATAATCATGAAAATGTTTCCTATCAGATGTGGCATGGAATGAGGCCCTTGAATCTTCCACTGAGGCATCAATAATATTTTCTAATGAAAGAATCAAAGCATCTTAAAACACATCACTTGTCACATTCACTTCATGATTGTTTTCTTGATGCATGTCTCCTTCTTTTCCCTTCCAAGACTTGTAGTATTTCTTCAGGTGTTCTTTTTTCCCGCATTTCCAGCATAGTAACCCTGGTCTAGACTTGGATCTACCTTTCCTTAACTTTCTGTGATATCCTAGGCTCTTTCCCATTTCCATTTTCTTCCCCTAGTCTCTGCAGTTAAAGCATTACCTGATGTCTCACCGGAGCTTTTCCGTCGCATTTCCTCGCTAAGGATTGCACCGAAAACATTGTCAAACATTAAAGTACTAGATCCAGAGACATAGTTACTAATGGCCATAACTAAACCATTCCATCTTTATGGAAATAAGCACAGAAATAACAGATCCCTAACTTCATCATCAAAAGTTACCCCTACAGAACTTAACTGACTGCTAACTATATTAAATTCATTTAAGTGATCAGCAATAGATCCACCTTCTGATATTTTCATATTAAATAAATGCTTCATAAGAAATAACTTATTTGAGGTGGAGGTTTTTTCATATAGTTTGGCCAATGCCAACATTAAACCCTATGTTGTCATTTCCTTTGAAATATTAAAGGCTACTGACGCTGCTAGGCATAGCCGTATTGTTCCAAGTGCCTTTCTGTCGAGAATATCCCATTCTGTGTATATAATACTTGTCGGCTTCTTTTTTTTCCCACTCAATGGTAGATACAAATCTCTCTGGTACAGATAATCTTCCATCTGCATCTTCCATTGCTGGTAGAATGTTTCCATTAAATTTTTGAACCCTAAACCTACCATCTTCTGCCATTGCTCCTAGTTAAACCAGGAACCCTTCTCTCCTGTGAGTTTATCAGCCAAATAGATCTTCGGCTCTAATACTAATTGTTTAAAAATTATATATTATAGAGAAATGGAACACAAGAATATATAGTAGAAATACAAACGTAGAAAATGCATAAAACAAGAGAGACAAAGATATACGTGGTTTGCAAAATTTGGGCTACATCCACGGAGAAACAACCAGTCCTTGCTTTTATATTATCCAGCAAAGTGAAGAGATACAACCTACATCAGATCCACTGTAATTCCCTCTCCGCTCTCACACAATTCCCTCTCTCTTTCTCACTCAGAATAGAGGTATACATAGACACAATACAGTTCGCTGACATATAGCAAGGGGTTGCCTTCTAGGGCAAAAAACCCTAAATTAAACATAACTTCTACCATTAGATCTCCGCCTAATGAACAACCTAGATTGACTATGAAATTAAAACATTGTACAAGGCAATTTTACATCTATTTTTAGCTTTAGGGGCAGTTCCCTCGATCCGCCACCCGGGGGGCTCCCGAAGATTGCAGCTAGTCCCCCTAGACCCCCCTTGCAGCGTACATTTTGTGGGCGGCGTTGCCACCACATTACAAACTAGGGTCCAATGTGGTGATACCTCTAAATAAAGAAGATAATTAGGTTCCACACCCAACGTGGGGTTGGGCACAAACCCAAGAGCTTCATCCCTCTATACTAACTTAGTGATGGATCAACAAGAAACTTCTCGTTATCATTGCAGAAATGGAAAATACATCACATCATAATAAAAGATAGTAGTCACAAGTGCTTGAGCTCAATAGATTCTTAGCTACAACCAAAATTCGAATCCTAATGTGTTACGAGGCATGTTTATTTATGCAAAATGGTAGCTACCAATAGCTCCCTAGAAAATAGAGATGTATGTCTCCAAAAATCGAGAAAGGTGGATCTAGATCTTCCTTAAACTACACTCACTTGGCTATTAATGACCTCGAGTTGATGAGAGATAAAGTGGTGATATTTGGTTGATTAAAGGAGTTAAGGAGTTGGAAAATCTCCTAGAATCTCTCCCTATAGTCTACTTTGACCTCCTGTATTCAAATTATCTCAAAATTGCTCCAATTCCTACATTTAAAACATATTAGGACACATGACATAGCAACACATATTTTACCCCTCTCACTAAGCATAATATAAAAAAAATTGTAAATAAATGTGAGAAAGAGATAATTTTAAAGATGGAGGATGGCATTGTGACCCTTATGATATACCAGTTTATGAGCCTAATCAATGGGTTCAAAAGGTCGACTACAATTAGGTAGAGGAGTATATAGGACTTTCGCTTTGATGGTCGGTTTGGAAATGACATAGGGAGCGTGGGATCTAATGTACTTCCCAACATCCTGTCAAAGGTTCAGCCAATAAAAATTCTTTTGAAGCATTGCTACTATTTTCTTTACCCCGAAATGTTGAGCGACCCGATTTTACTATGCATCCCAATTCATCTTGGCATGCTTGCTTGAAGGAACACAGAGGTGTCCCATGTAGCATAATATTGTATCCTAGAGTTGAAAATTTGGAACTTTCTTGCCTTCTAGGATCATCTCATATGCGTTCTCGAATTTTGGATTGCCCTTGTAAATATGTGACCACTGCATAGTCGTGTTCCCATAAGAGTTGATTTTAGTGATCAATGCCATGATTGGCAGTCAGTTGAGGAAACTGACAACACCATTAGTTCTACCCTTCCTGTACTTAATAATCAAATGGATCCGTTGTAGTTATGTGGACCATTTATGATAGTGATCATTAAACAACTTCCCTTATGTTTATATGAACTACAAGGGTCAGTGCTATGTTTGGATGATCATTTCCTTTCACATAATGTAATTCTTCCATCGTCATAAGACCTATACAATGAAATTCATCTCTTTCTCATAGGTGTGACACTTTAAAACTATGTCTCAAAGTGTCTCACTGTGATATTCCACTAGATTCCCCTGTTGTGTAAGAAGTACACCAATAACATAGTTGGATGCATCTATCCTGATGTCAAATTGTTGTTATAGGACTCGTAATGTGAGCACTAGAGTAGAGAAGATGCATTACCTCAAAGCGAAAAACACCTTCTGTTGGGATTTAGACCAAAAGAAATTTTCTTTCGCTCCTCCCTTGGTGACTTGACTCAAAGGACATGTGATATGAAAGAACCCCAATAGGAACTTGCGGTAGAAGTTGGAAAGACTCGGAAAGTTGTGCATTTCTGTTAGAGTGGTTAGAGCTGGTCAATCCCTAATGAATTCTATCTTGGCTGGGTCCACCTACACACCCCACTCATCAATGATGTACCCCATATATTGAACTTGGGTCATACCAAAATTTCATTTCTTCAAATTGGCACACAATTTGTGTTGGTGTAGGGTTTGGAGGACCTAGCAAATATGGTGAGGTTCTCTTCCCAACTATGGCTCAAGATTAGAATGTCATCCAAATACACCAACACAAATGAGTCGATGAAGTGTTGGAATATGTCTTCCATCAGCCACATGAAGGTTGTGTTAGAATTCGTCAACATGAAAGGCATGGCAAACAATTTGAGAAGGCCCTCCTTGGATTTGAAGGTAGTATTCCACACATTGAAGGGTTCAATCAGTTCCTAGTGATATCCAGAATTGAAGTCCATATTGTTGAAATATCTGGTCACCTTGAGTTGGTCCAAAAGTCAATAAATTAGTGGGATCAGATACCTATTATGGACAGTGATCTTGTTTAACACTCGATACAGAGTCTCTAGGTCTTGTCCTTCTTCTGTACCAACATGATTGGGCACCCACAAGGTGATGAACTTGACCTAATGTGTCATTTCTACAAAAAATCCTGAATATTCCTCTTGACTTCATCATTCTCCAAAATAGAGCATGGATAGATCAGTCCATTGGGTAGCAGTGCGATCAGGGTCAGATCGATAGAGTCCTTGGCCTGATAGTGTAGAGGTACTGCTGTAGGTGAGGTGAATATGTCCCTGTACTACTCCACAACTTTGTCCATCTACTTCTTCCGTGTAGAGGATCCCTGTTTGTAAGTCGTGGCCAAAATATTCTTCTTTCTTTGAGATGGAATCATATTGAAAACAAAATTCTTGGTCTAGGAAATGGTGTTACTCCATTTCTTCATAGTGATGGAAATGATGGTAGGTGGTGCTATCTCTGGTATCCTATAAAACTTATTTCACAAAGTAATGATAATAGTGTGAGGCCTAAACTCATACACAACCTTCATCTTCCATAAGTATGGTTGGCCTAATAATACATCACAAACTTCAATAGGAGAAAAATCACACAATACCTCATCTATGAATGGCTTGATGTTGTAAGGATGACGACACTTTTAGCTAACATAAATATCTCACCCTTGGTGAAGCCACCTGATGGTGTACGATGATGTGTGTAGCATGGTTGTTAGGTGCAAATGATTCATGACCTCTACTTAAATGACATTCTTTTAGCTACCGTTGTCGACAATGAACTGCAACGGAGAACCCTCCACCCACATATGTGAGTGGAAGAATCGCCCCCCTCCTCTAGATATTCAAGCTCATCCTTCTGGATATTGGTGGTGGTAATGGTGGAATTAGGCTTCGCATTGATAATCTACTTCCCTTTGTCATTCCCCTTGTCAGTTTTTGAATTAGAGTCAGAACATGCATCCTATTCGAAAGCCTTAAGCTCGACCACTAGTGATTGCTTAGCTCGACAATCACTTGTGTTGTAAGTGTGGCTCTGATGGAACTCACATTGTTTCCCTTTGTCATTCTTTGTCTTCATGGTGTTATTATTTTCTTTCAAATTAACCATATTTTTCCTTTGTTTTATGGTTTGGGATCGTCTTTCCCTTGCTTCATATTCGATGATCCAAAGACTTGCTTATTTTGTTTAATTTTTTTCTCGATCTTGACAGTATATCGATAGGAGGCACAAAGAAAGGAGATGTTAAGGAACTCCATTTCATATTGAATGTACTTTTTTAGACATTTGCAATACTTGAGTACAAAATGCCACTCAGAATCCTTAATAACCAACTTGATGCAAAGGATATGGAAACCATTTGTAAACCCATGCACATCTTGGTCCCATCTGTGTCGCAACATGGTCCACTTTATGTATTTATCTTCATAGTTCCCGGCAGGGTAGTATTGTTTCTTGATGGCATCTCAGAAAGAATACCAAGTGGGTGCAGCTGAAAACAATAAGGATTCCCTCTCGTCCATGTGGGGTAGCTTTAAGGAGTGTAAAAGTAATCTTTTCTCAATTGGAAAAGTCATGAGTTGAAAATTATCTTTCCAACAAATTTAGCCATATATCTATGACATCTTCATTTATCTGGCCTTCAAATATAGAATTTCAAAGTTAAATTTTACCTTAAAAGGAGTGGCGCCTCCCGAGTGACAGTTGGATTAAGATGTGTCACGAGTGGGTAGTTGCCAAACTATTTGGGTAAAGTTATCAATCATCACATTGATCTATCATTCGAGGGCTTCCTTGAGAAACATTTTGAAAGGATCTCCAACCCACTCATCTTTCTTTTCTTCCACCATGGGAGGTCGTTAGGGTTTGCGAGGCTGGCCTTGTAAAGGTTTAACCGATTCGAGCCCTAACTCCTTATACCTTGACCTCATATGGGGCATGAAGAGAAAAACAGAGAAATAGTAGACCACTTTGATACAACTAATCTGAATTTATGAAAGAATGCAACAAAATACAGATATACACATAAACATAGAGACAAAGGAGAAATAAAACTTCATTTCATTAAAGTATTCTCACAAATAGGAATGGAAATAAACTCGCTCGGGCAATGGTAGCTCATCCCTGAGAAGCTATGTGGTGGCTACATTCCTTTGAAACATCTTACAATGAGGCTCAAGGAAAATTTTATTATTGAACAAAAGGGAAAACCGTAAACGACCAAAACCCTAACCCCAGGAGATGGAACGCCAAGAGTGTGTGGGCCCTTTTTGGGTTGGTTGGGCATCCAAATTCCCATTGTCGTAACTTGGTCATATTATCTTCCTTTGGAAAGTAAGATACCTCATTAGGAATACATCTACGAGTACTAGAGTAATTTCCACAAGAAGCGCCATTGTGGACTTCAAAAATGAATCTGTATAGGTGGACAAAGCTGCTCCATAAGTTCAAGACCTCAACAAATGCTAAAAATAGTAAATGCTGTTATAAACAAGGAAACTGATGAAACTGAATGGAGGCCTAGGTGGAATAGGTGGGTGGGCACTAATATCCACCTGGATCACCAAGTACCCCAGACACTTCAATAATCTCTCCTACACTAGTTTACAACATGGTTGAAGAGATAAAAAAAACTCATACGAATATCTCACTTTTCGAATTGATGAAGGTCGTGAGCTAACAGGACATGATCCTATTTCCATTCAAAAAATCTATCTTAGGTAATGATGATTCTTCATAGAAGAGATTCAAATCCAGTAAGTCCTCTACTTCCCTGGAGTCTATATTGAATGCTTTAAAATTTGATGTAAACATACCCTGCCCTCCATTTCTGTTAACATTTGGAATTTTCAATTATAATGAACACAATTTCTTAGTTGAGTTTGGTTCATTGGTAAAAATAATTACTCTATATGTCATGAAGAAAATCAATGAAAAGTGGGATAAAAGGGGTGTACAAATCATTCAATTGGATAAGATTCTTGTCCATGTAATTGGTGAATTGTAAATTGTGCTTATTCATTTATCATTTTATCATCGAGTTCACCAATGTATAAATATAGTAATTATGGGCATTCTGGAAGAATATGGTGTATTAATGAGCAGATACTGGTCCAGCAAGTTACAGGGGCATTTTGTGATGGACTGGTCACATTTGTGATTCTCATATAAGGACAAAAACAATCAAGGTTTTGTGAACTCAAAGTAGTATATGGAACAGATGGTAACTCCCTTAGAGAGAGAGAATAAGATAATGGCTTCTGTAGGTCTCATGTTTAGGAACTATTTCCTAGAAATTTATGTGTTGTTTTATCTCTCTCAGCTATCCCTAGTTCCACTAGACACACAGTTCCAGCTACTGAAAATGACATATGTACAATTAGTAGTATTAATAGTAGTAATAGTAGTAATGGTGTAGGACAAAATCCTTATACATTTGATATTTTGACATTGTATTTTGATGATTCCAAAACATAGGAGGGCTTTGGAGCTAGTTGTGTTTTAGTACACCCATGATAGATAAAACATCTGATCACCATTCACTTGGAATTCTAGTGCACGAACAACACTGCAGAATATGAATCACTCATCTTGGGATTACAAAGAGCCATTAACCTCAATGTTGTGGTTCTCAAAGAAGTACGTGACACATAAATTGTGGTGTGATAGGTATGTGATACTATACACTATGTATCACCTCATCTGAAAAGTTATCAACAAGAGGTATGGAATTTGATTTCACATTTCCAATCTTTCAACATTATTTCTATTCCTAGAATATGAAACACAAGAACAGATGCATTAGTGAATGTTGTTGCTAACTTTTCATTGCTTAGGGACAAGTTTTCTGTATAATTTCTTTTTAAACCATCCATCCCTAATAATATTTCTAATTAATATGTTTTCAATTATGACCAAGATATACTACTCTTTATGGGAAACATTGGTGTATTTAAAGATGCAGTTATCGATGAAGATGAGCAGAAGAAAGACTTCAAGGATTCATCCTGTATGAGAAAAGAGAACCCGATGCTGAAAGTTGTGGTATCATTTTAAAAGATGCATGATTTACAGAATTGCTTCCAAGGGCTAGTGAATGCAAAAACACATAGTTCAACTTTGTCACATGAACAAATAAATCTGGGAAGAGAAAAGGATCTAAAGTATTTCAAACTTGGTACTTTCTACACAACATAATAGTGGTAGGATTTCATCCGCTTATTAAAGGAGTACCGATATGTATTAACTTGGACATATGATGAGCTCAAAACTTATGACACGTGAAAATATAGCATGTGATTCCAATTAAATAAGCGGCCAAGCCATTTCAACAAAAGTTGTGGAAGGTGTGTCCAATGCTTGAGCTCTTGACTCAGAAAGAGTTAAGGAAATTGTTGGTTTATTGGATCATATACAAAGTGTGACATTCTACCTATGTATCAAACTTGGTTCCAGTGAGAAAGAAGTCTGGGGAAATCCTCTTGTGTGTTGATTTTCACAACTTGAACCGTGCCTCGGAAAAATATAATTACCCCGTGTCATCTATGGAATAGATATTGAAAATAGTATCAGTGTCATAGATGTTTTATTTGTTGGATGGGTATTTCGATTATAACCAAGTTCTAGTCTCAGATCGTCACAGACTAAAGAAAATTTTTTGTATGAAGTGGGGTATGTTCACATTTAAAAGAATGTCATTTGGGTAGATCGATTTCAGTGCAACATTTCAACATTCCATGGACATCACATTTTGTGGATTGATCAAACAGAGCATAGTGTTCTATCTCAATGATGTCACGGTATTTTCCAAGAAGAGATTTGACCACATACGCCACTTGAAGAAAGTTTCTGAGTGATGTTGCAAATATGAGATATCTCTTAATCTAAAAAAGATTATTTTTGCAGTGTGCAAGGGGAACCTATTAGGCCATATCATTTCCAAAAGTGGGGTTAAAGTAAACCTAGAGAGGGTCAAAGAAATTACACATATTATTTTCCCTGTAAACAAAAAATCTATGGAGTCCTTCCTAGGGAAAATAAATTCCTACACAAATTCATCTCTAATTACACTCTTGTTGTGAAGCCTATAGAGGAAATTGTCATGAAGGATGCAATATATAAATGGGATATGAGGGAAAATGACATGTTCTTCCATATTAAGCGAGAAATTGCAGAAGCACCTGCTTTGTACAACCCAGATTTTAGCAAAGATTCTTGCTCTACACTTTTGCTTCTGACACTTCACTCGCCACTGTGCTGACGCAAAAGGATGATTAAAACAAAGAGAAGCCAATATCTTTCATGAGTGCTAGCCTCCAGGAACCTGAACTCAACTATCCTACCATTGATAAATAAACTTATATAGTATACAAGGTGGTGAAGCATTTTTGGTGCTATTTCTTGAAAAATTATTGCATCATTTTTGTTTCGCACCTAGTAGTCAGATCAATGTTCATTCAACAAGAGTTGGGCGAAAGAAGATCAAACTCGATGACCAGTTTATAGGAGTATGAATTGTATTTTAAACCAGTTCACGCAATTAATGGACATGGTATTTTTCAGTTAGCAGTGGAAGTAGTGGATGCAAAAGAAGAAGATCCTTTGAGATGGGAGTAGGAGATTGAAATGTACAATGTCAAGTGAGCCTCTTGCACTATTATAACAAACTCGTGGTATGCATATCTGTGGAAATATCTTGATCATGGCACCACTCCTTCCTATTTTTCTGCATGACAGAAGAGGGCACTCACACTTAGAGCATTATCTTATCATTTGGTGGATGGGGTGCTTTTTAGAAACAATCATAATGGAGTATTTCTCAAGCACCTAGAAGTGCATGATTCAGAGAAAGTATTGTGTGATCTCCATGCAGGACTAGCCAGTGGAAACTTTGAAAGTAACAAAATAGCTTATAAGGTTATGCAGGTTGGCCTCTATTGTCTTAAATTATTCAAAGATGCTAATGCTTATGCCCACAAATGTATGGTTTGTCAAAGGTGCACTGGCCGAAACAAGAAGACAATCGCCCCATTACAGCCTATCGTAGTGGAAGAACCTTTTCAACAATCAGGCTTGGACTTCATTGGAGAAATATTCTCACATTCATCAAAGAATCACCGCTATATTCTCACTTCTATAGTCTATTTCATGCAGTGGACCAAAGAATTTCCACTCAAACAAATGAATGGTCAAGAAGTCCTCAATTTCCTTAGGAAAGATATCATTCCCAGTTTCAGCATTCTGACTTCACTTGTTTTCGATAACGCAACATATATTTCAGCATTAAAATTATATTATTTTTCATTATAAAATGTAATTGTCTTGAATCATTTAGCTAATTACTATCTACAAGGGAATGGTCTTGCTGAATCCACAAATAAGAACCTTATCCGTATAATAAAAATATCATTTTCTCATAACAAAGGAAATGGCACTCTTCTTTGTTAAATTCCTTATGGGTTGGATGAGTCACACCAAATCCCTCTCTGAACACCTCTCTATACTTCCTAGTATGAAAATAAGCCATCCTTCCTTCTAGCATCTACTTTACTTCTCTCCAACTATCACAAGTATCTTAGGGCAATCCATGTATATTAGTTAAACATGACGAATCCTCTTGACAAGCTTCAGAATGAAAGGCTGAAAGATAAAAAATTAAAAATTAAAAAATTAAAAAAAAAAAACATTTCCATTCACTAGAGTCGTATCAAGAGGTGGGTTGCCAAGAAGTCTACAAGGAAAATTAAATTTAGTGTGGGTGACTTAGTCTTGAAGTTGGAAAAATTCCAGGAGGACAAAGGAAAACACACAAAGTTTCAATCCCTATGGATTGGACCATTCATTGTGCATGAAAATCTTGGCCAACATATGCATTGTCTACAATATTTACATGGGGAGATTGACTCTTTCCCCATCAATGGAAAATATTCAAAACACTATTTTCAATGATATGGGGATGTTCCCTACACTATGTACATAGTACTTTCTTGTTTGCTTGATCTTGCTTTCTATTTTTGTCATGTAAATAGACATTGTGTGTCAACATGTTCTCTAGATTATTTGTGTGTGGCTTAATTAAAATAGACTCTTGTGACACTTCAACATTTGGCTAATCTTATGTCCATCTTCCTTATGTTGGTTATGTCGTTTGGTCAATGAAATTTTGATAGAAAATATAGTCCATCTAGGAGAAGAGTTTTGGTTAAACCATGAACCTATGTCTATTCAAGAAACCTCATTCCCACACTCAATTTTTATGTTTCGGCATTTTCACGCCTATCCAATTAGTAGAGGAGGAGAAGCGGAAAAATATAAACAAGAAAACCTAAATCAAAGGTCTCTATATGCTTCTTTGAACAAACAACCTCTCCTTCTCTCAATAAGTTGGGATCCCTCTTCCACCCATAAAATGAATTAGTGCCAATTCACTGTCCTATGAAATAAATAAATAAAGATGAAAGAAGAGAAAGAATTCCTACACTAAGAGGTGAATCAAGCAACTCAATTGGGGTACCCTCCAGTCTTACTGGAAGTGGAGCACTGTATATTTTCCTGTAGAGAATCTATCGAGGTATTCTCCAGGCCTGTTGGTAGTGGAGAAACACTAGTGATGAAAAAACATACTCTACAAATCTTAAGCTCGCTAACTTCACTACCATTTACAACTTTAAATATTGTGATATCGATGAATCTTATGATGTGCTCAACTTAGAATGGTACAAATGGTATGAAGAAGAAGATGAAGGAGGGAAACATGTTAAAAGACTTCTTTGAAGTTGTACATGCAATTTTATCAACCAAGATAAATCAAAGGGATACTAGTTTTCGATCACAACTAAAGAGTTGAGATCACTGAATATTCCTTATCATCAAGCTATATGGAGGTGGAAAGAAAATAATTCTCAAGAAGACACTCAACACACATCAGCAATAGTGGCTTGGCATTTATATATCATCAAGCAATCCATGTTAGCAGTTTCATGTCATGTCATGAGTTTTCACATGCCACACCATTATGGTGGATTATGTAACTCTGGTTTCCAAAAATGTATTGTAAAGTGAAAATAAAAAGGACATATATGGAATACGAAGATTCATGTAAAGTTGAAAATTAATAGAAGTCAAACAATCATGAAGGTAGTTGAAGAGTCACAAAGAAGGTGAAGCATCACCTCCTCATTGTTATATATACACCCTCATTGTAAGGGAAACTGCCTTTTCACCTTGGCTCCTCCTGCAAGGCAGTAGAGAGATAAGTTGGTTATTTTGAGGAGAAAGGAGTGGCTCACACTCCATTATAGGAGCTAATGGTTTTCATTGTATACACGTGACTTGGAAATTTTACTTAATATAAGAAGCCTTATGGGCCAACACATTCTGCATGCATGGATTATGGATATTTGTAAAACTATTTTGTGAATGTTTGTAATTTATGTTTACTTTCATCTGTGCTAAAGTATTTGAACTATCTTGATTATTTTGATACTTATCATATTCAAAATGTGTTGTAATTTCTATTATCGTTGTCGTATCATCATGGACTATTTCGCTGGATTTTCGATAGATCTTCCTTGTTACATTAGTTGCAATGATTGTCATATCGTTGTGGACTATTTTTCTTGATGTTGTACGGATCCTTCTTGTTCATGGGTGTTTCTACTAGGTTCGTACTACTACCTCTCTCTTAGAGGCTCTCTTCTCCTCCCCTCTGGAGTGAAAGAAATTTGATACACATACGATCGAACACTCACCACACACACCCCCTTGCTCTTCGAAGGCGCATTTTAACTCGTCTCTCTTGCTGACAGTTAGAGCCAAGGAATATCTTTAAGATAACTAGCAACCAGAACATATTCGTGATGAAGCTCCTATCCCAAACGATGTGAGGTATAATTGAGGCCACATCTCGGGGATACCCCTTTAATGTTGGCGGGTCCAGCACCGTCAACAGGTTGTGAGCACCATTTCATTAATTAGGAACACTGAGCAAAATAAAGAACATGGATTTGAATCGATCAAACAAATTTGTACCATACGTAAAAAAGTGTGAATGAGAGTGAATGCAGAAAGGAAAAGAGTGGTTGTACCCATTACCAACCCTAACTAATCCTCACCGTGAGATCGAAGCCTTAAAAATATAGGCCCGCACTTCTTTCCACCTAACTTTGTGTTAGTATGAACCATGTGACCATAGAATAATCCAAAACGAGGTCTTAATAACAGTGCAGATCATTGAACATATAATATATGATATCGCTAAATATTATCACCCCGTTGGATAACCACTATTGCAACAAGTATATTAACTAACAAAACTAAGGTCATTCATTAATATAAATGTGTTGTCTGACACGTTACAAATCAACTTATATATATACATGGTATGATCGAAATCCACAATGAAATTATATATATATATAATACTATAATTATATATAATATATATATATATATATATATATATATATATATATATAATATATATTACTTATTATACTTACTTACTTCTTGTGACATACAGTTTGTTTAATCAACAATGTATAAATGTTTAAATTCAAGGGGTAATATTAATTAAGTTAGTAAAAAATGATGTTACAAAATAAAATATTTAAAATATTATAATAATTAATTATATTTTTATTATATTTAGAAATGTAATATTTTAATTATATAGATAGATTGTTTATTTTGAAACGATGATTTAAAACATAACATAATATTAAAATATTATATCATATGTAATGTACTTACATATTACACACTATGTTTTTTGTTTTTGTAATTGGCATTATATATATATATATATATAAAACTTTGGGTTCTTTCAACAACTTGAAAATCTTCATTTCGACCAAAACTTTTAATATATTAATTTTAATCTAGTTTTATATATAAATAAAAATAAAAGTAAAATAATTGAAAATGAAAGATATTTATCTACAATATGGATCTTAAAAGTCTCAGATCTAAAAATAAAAGAAAAAATTTAATATGTAATTTCTTTCCTATTAACATAGATTAGATATTTTAGGTAAAAATAATATAATTGATCTTACATGATATGTCATTCATTTTATGTTTAGTTGACATATAATAATTGAAATTAAATTA
Source organism: Pinus taeda (assembly GCA_000404065.3). NCBI lineage: Eukaryota > Viridiplantae > Streptophyta > Pinopsida > Pinales > Pinaceae > Pinus > Pinus taeda. Next base: position 210,829 of record APFE030941841.1, read on the forward strand.
TATTAATAACAATTTTTGTTAATTAGTCATAAATAAAATGTTTCAATGTCCATATTAAATAACATAGTCTTATATCAATTTTAAATAAATTAAAATGAATTATCTTTATTTAGAATGTTTTATACCTAATGACTCTTTAAAAATATGATATATAACATAGATGATATAATAATATTTATTATATTTATGTAAACCATATTATATAAATGAAAGTGATATTTTCATTTATGAACTATAAAATAAGATATATATTAGGATTAATAAATAATATAATATTATATATATTATATATATATATATATATATATATATATATATATAACTAATATATATTAATTAATTGTGTTTATGGACCTGATAACTAGTCTTTTTAATTACATAGGTAGATGATTATTTGTATATGATTTGTTAATATATATCGATATTAGAACATTGTATCATAGTATAACTAAGGATTATATTTTGTTTACCTATTATAATAGAATATATATAGATAATATATATAGTTATCTAAATATGTTAATATTTTTAAATGTGGTTTAAATATATAGTATAATAATATATTTTTTTGTTTCAACTAAGTGGCACACTTAACCTATGACTTGAGTAATTGTCACCGATAGGAAGTTAAAATCACAAATAACCCAAAGATTAGATGCCTTGGCCACATGATTCCTTAGTATGACTTTAAAAGAGTGACCTTCTCACCACTCCGAATAGAGCACCATTTTGTTGTCTATTCTAAGCCTAGTGGGAAAAATATAATATAAAATATTATTATATCATATAATAATATTATATATAAAATCATATTTACAGTTATATTTTGTTTTATGAAAGTATTAATGATAATAATAATTCTAAATATAAATATATATATTATGTAACATAGATATTGAAATATTGTATTCTAGTTCATTAAAACAATTTTATTTTGTTAAATAGTACATGTAAACGACACATAGAATGAATCAGACATCATGTAATATCAATGATATTATTTTTACATGTTACCTCTCAACTTTATATTAAGTAGTGAAACAAAAAAATTATTTATTGCTCACATTAATATGCTTTCTTAGTACTACTTTTTAATTTATTAATGTAAGCCTTATTTTATGATTTTTAAATATAATGTTTTTTCCCTCGGATTTTTAAATACAATGTTACATGACAATATCTCCCTCATAGGACAAGTGCTCTACAACAAAGTATGAAGGAGATGTTGTGAACAACATTACTATTAAAATAAGTACTTTCAACAAGAAATTAAAAAATAGTAATAACAAAAAAAACAATTTCAACCATAGGTAAAATACCTTAATTTTCATCTTAATTTTAAATCCATTTGATATAGATATAAAGTAATGGAAAGTATAAAACATACTTAATTTACTTTTTAACTTTAAAAATTAGCCTAAGTGCCTTCTTGGATTTGATAATCATAACTTTTGTTTTGTCACTATTAACTATGAAATATTTTTTTACTATTAATATATTTTTATTTCAATCCTTCTAATCTTAAAATTAATTACCATAAATCAATAACAATTCAATATTATTTTTACATGGTATATCTAGACTCCATATTAACTTCAAAAATATATGAAATTCATCACAATCTCAACTAGAACTATAGCATTGAGAAAAGGATTAATGGGGGGTGGAAAGCTTATTTTGGTTTTGAAAATAATTGTAAAACGGAAAACCTCGTAATGTGGGATAGAAAGAAGTTTCTCTTTGAAACTTTAGTCACTCATGTTATCTTATATGGATGTGAGGTTTGGTGTTACAGCATCTCTAGAGTATCCTAGAGAAAGATTGAGCAAATCCAAAAGCATTTTATAACGTATAACCTCAAAATTAAAGGCAATACACCCTATCCTATTCTCCTTATAGAATGGGTCTTTCCCCTATCGAGAACCTAGCTATGACTAGGTTTATGTTGTACAAGCACAAACTCAATAACACAGGAGACCATAGAATTCCTAAGCTAGCTTTAAATTCCAGCCAAACCCACATAAGGCTCAAACAAGGTTGGTATAAACACATGAGGGCCTCGTTAAACCATGGGGAGATCGAATAACATTAAAAATATTGTTACTTCTAAGTTCAAAGAAAAAACGTGATGTGAGAAATATTTAGCAACTAAAAGAAAATTAAGATATTATAAGGAGGTCATCAACCCCACCCTAGAAGATCAAAAGTATCTCTATGTTTTAACTTTCTTAAAGAAGAAAATTAATATAGCCAAGATTAGAACGAACTCTCATGAGCTCTATACTGAAGCGAGTTGTTGGGCAGTTCCTAAACCACCATGGATGGAAAGGATCTCCTATCTCTATGAGAATATGAACATCGAGGATGAAAATCACTTCCTCTTAGAGTGACCCATGTACAACCACATTAGATCTCAGTTTCATAATCTTTGTTGCAATAATGATCTTCCTAGCCTTTTACAATGTCAAAATTATAGTGAGCTTGGGAGGCTTCTCTCCAAACTTTTTGAGTATAGTAATAAAATCTTAAATGAAACTAAATAATAATTCGTTTCTTTAGGTCCGATAGACCAAAGTTTGGTCTCAGTGGATGTTAACCATCATCTTCTTCATCATCGTAAACAAATTAATTTAAATTTTCTTGAGTTAAGTAATCTAAAATATAAGTTAAGATGGATGAAGCCAATTATATATAGATATTTGCTTTTAAATATTCTTTATAATATTAATATATATTATACTATATTTAAATCATATTATATTAAATCTCAATAATATTACAAAAGAAAATTTTAATATGTAAATTAAAAAATATATAAAAACATTATAATAATTATTATAATTAAATAGGTAAAATTTAATATATAAATAGTTTGATTATTTCAAATATGACCTGTAGTAATATATTATAAATCATATTAACCAAATAAGACTTTTATGTGTTATATTTGTAAAAAAATTATAATATTAAAATAAAAAAGATACCAAATATTATTTTATTGTTATATGTATTTAAAATAAAAAAATATATAAATTTATAATAATTAATTATATAAAATATGTAATATTTAATTATATAGATATAAATAATATATTTTAAATATAAATTATAATATTATATATATATATAATATATATATATATATATATGAAAATCCGCTTTAACGTTAACATACGATGTACTATGGTCTTTTTCCATGAAGTTGAAATACAATTGTATTATGAAGTCTGTGATTCGTATACACTTGGTGGCTACTTAAAAAGTAACACGTTACTAACAACTGGGCCTTCTTATCAAATGATATGGTAATTCCCTTCATTTGGTCTAACACCTTAGCTACACCTATGTTAATTTTCTTTTAAAGCACTACGCCATTCATGTTGCCTCTGACAGCTAACACTTGAATTATATGGCGTGGGGTCTTCCGTGTTCGCACACCACACTTGTGACCTCTCCATCCGAAGGTATCACAGATAAAGGGTAGTGATAGCTTGATGGATCAACCGTTTGGAATGACTACCCTATAGGATTGTCATTATGCATCACTCTTCTTCTATAGTCCCAGATCTCTGCAATAATTGGCTAGGGTTGGGTATTTCGTAAATAATGGTTGGATTTGTTTTTATTTGGATTCAATAATTTTCTAGAAAATTATTCTTAAATGTATTTATGAATTGTTTCAACTTCGAGAGCCACTGCAGTGGCGGTAGTCTTTGCCGGGGTCTGTCACAACAAACAGTGAGCAACACGTGGCCTTCATGCTGGTGAGACATCGCATGAGGTGGACGTGTGCCGCGAGTTCGATGCGATGCATGGACCACAAGTGTCACTTACAAATGTGGTTTTGGTTTTCTGTCTAAGAGGATGATTTAACACTGCACGCTGCAATGGAGGGCGAGGCAATGAAAATTGCAGAAGCAGAAAAGGCTTCGCACATATTTGTTGTAAAGCTTGAGGAACTCTACCAGATCTCGAGAGTCGAAGCTGATTTTGGGAAAAATATGAAGGTAGACATTAAACAACTTCTCCAGGAATTGAGAGCGCTTATATTGTCGAACGTCCCAGATTCCACGCAGTGGCTCTCGGTCATTGCCAAACTCGATCTTTCTAGAAACAACATTGCGGTAAATGTAACATTGCATAGGGTTGACACGAGGAAATATAATTTTTTTGTGATTTTTGTAATAACTGAATGAATTTCTTGCAATGTCTACCTGAATCTGTGACTAGTCTAGTGAATTTGAAGACTCTCGATGTCCATTCGAACCAGCTCACGTCGCTACCACATTCCATGGGACGGCTCTCGAATCTCAAAATCCTCAACATTTCTGAAAACTTCTTCGACGAATTGCCAGAATGCGTTCAAAATTGTTGGTAGAGGAATTTAAACTCAAGAACATTTTAGAATTTGCCAAATTTAAAGAAACTTTAGTGAAGATTTCAAGAATATTTTAGATTTTGCTAAATTCCAAAAAATTCAATTAAAGATTTCAAGAACGAACATCAAAAAAAAATTTATTTGTTTGAGTTCACAATTCCAAAATATTTGCAATATTTGCAATCAAATAAAAAATAAACCAAAAACACTGAATTCTATGAAATGTGATAATTGTATGATTTTAGAGCTAACTTATTACAGATCAAATTTTCCAAGTCCCTGGAAGAGCTAATTGTGGATTTCAACAGCTCTTGGATTCAATCTGGTGAACCTCAGGTATATGTAACATCCCCATTACCCAAAACTAAAATTCACAAAGCGAAATGAGTCATCCAAACTTTGGTCTAAAATTCACAAAGCAAAACAAGCCATCCAAACTTTGGTTAAATTTTTTTTTTGGATTTGGAAATTCAGCAATCCGACAATAAGACCTCCAATATAAAACTTTGGATAAAAAGCAAGAAACATCAAGGCTTTAAAATAAAACTTTGGGTAAAAGCGAAAAACATCAATTAAATGCTTTGGTCAACCCAAATTAATAGGGAGTGAACGGCGGATCGTAGCACTTGCATTTAGGGACTAGATGGGCCAACTTCGGCACGTGACCCTCTTATTCCCAAACCTGCGTATTGGTTAACACTTTACTCCTTTTTAACAGTTCCCTCCTTTTTGTTTCTTAAACAAAGGGAAAAACCCAACATAACAGAACAATGAATAAGTAAAACCCAGAAACATAACGAATAGGAGAAACCTGGAAGCAAAGAGGAGCTTAGGATCAACCAATTAGTTCTGTTAACCCTCCACATTAGCCACGACTGCAACCAAAATAGAATGACGAGGAAGCTAGGGAACTTAACCTGCACCAGAAGCCAAGCAGGATTAGGCCAAGGACAACCAGTTTCCAATAAGTATCGAAATTAGAGAAATATAGAGACACGATGTTACCTGTTCATGTTGAAGGTTGCAATTGGATACCTGCCAACAAAACCGATAAAGGCTCAGAACAATTCACCCAGAACCCATGAAATCGGCAACAACAAAGCAACCTAGAAGTGGGTTAACATGCTTCAGGGATTGTGTTGGTGCAGACTTGAATTCTAGAATGGGATTCTCCATGAACACTTCCAGATTTAGATTATCTACGAAGAAGACGAGAGGTTAGCCTCAACGATCTTCGAAAAATACCTTAATCACTCTGAACCCTTTTACAGCAAGGAGCAGTAACACTACCAGTGAAAAATCAAGAGTTACCTGCTATGCCTGGTCCAAAGACGCCGTGCTTTGCAGAGCCATCTCACCACCGGGGAGGAGTGCAAATGACAGATTTTTCGGGCAAACGGGTGGGTGGTTAGCTAAGTCGTTCGAGACAAGTGAAGAACGTCAGATTCAACCTTAAATTAAATAAAAAGTGGAGATGTTTACAAGTGCCCCATCTCCAAACATCTGGCCCAGTTGAACCATATGCAAACATCTGTCCTGCATGCAGGACACTCAGAACACGTACCAGCTAAAATTCACAAAGCGAAATGAGCCATCCAAACTTTGATCTAAAATTCACAAAGCGAAACAAGCCATCCAAACTTTGGTTAAATTTTTTTTTTGGATTTGGAAATTCAGCAACCCGGCAATAAGACCTCCAATATAAAACTTTGGATAAAAAGCAATAAACATCAAGGCTCTAAAATAAAATTTTATGTAAAAGCGAAAAACATCAATTAAATGCTCTAGTCAACCCAAATTAATAGGGAGTCAACGGCGGATCGAACGCTAATAGTCCTAGCAAGGACTAATAATTGTAGTCAATATGTTATGGTTAAATTGATTTTGAATGTGTTTTATGTTAACTTGCATTTATAATTTATAATTTTATGAATAGTTAAATGGTTATGTTTACGTAAATAATTAATAATAAAAAAATTATTCTTTATTAAATTGGTGTTAATTTTGTGATGTTAAACACCAAAATGGTATTGTATTGTGTAGAAAACATATTTTATTGGAAAAAGAAAAATTTTAAGAAACTTTGATGGCCACTATATCTCATTGTTTTTATCAAGCCATCTTATTAACATTGAATTGCAATAAATATATATATAATATATCTATCTTTCTCCCTCTAGAGTTCAATTCAATAAATAAAAATAAATATATATATTAATATATTATAATAATTATATAATATTTATATATATCTTTTCTTTCTCCCTCTAGAGAGATGTGAACAGTGCCTTAAATTTCACAGCACATTAGATATGAGGTGAAATATGGGGTTAGTTTTTGAGAAATTTTAGGGAGATATGTAATACTTTCACTATTTAATATGGATTTGGTAAATGCCATTTAAACTCAATATTGAATTGATATTACTTTATATATAATTACTTTTATTTAGGAAGTTCAAAATAAAAATATATTAATAGTGAAAAAACCATTTTATAGTTAGAGCTAAGTAAAATTTGAATATTCATATTAAATAAAATAAAATAGTTTTATATAAAATTTATGTAAAGGAAAAAAAATAATTTAAATTTCTAGAGTTAATAATATGTATCTCAATTGGATGTAGATTGATTATATAATAGCATTGTTTTAAATATGTTTATAATATAATATATATTAAATTATATTATAAATATATTATACATGTAGTTATATAGAATGCACTTAATATTAAAATAAAAATGTTAAAATATTATATAATAAATTATAATAATTAAATTTGTGTAAGGAATATTTTTAATTATATAAAAGTTCATACTTTTAAGTATGATTATAGTATAATCTATTATTTATAATCATATAAATAAATGAAGTTTAATATTTATTTATATATAATATTATATTTAATATATATGTGAAAATATATAGTATTAAAATACAAATATATAAAATAAAATAATTAAATTATAGCTTAATTATTTAAGTATTTAGTAATTTTTAATTAATTAAATAGATATTTATTTAGGAATATGATTTAAAAATATAAATTATATCATATATAATGTATCACTATAAAAATATTTTTTTCTATAAATGGCAATGATTATAATATCATAATATATATATATATATGAAACTTTTGGTTCCTTAAATAGCTATGAAAATCCTCATTACCTATAACACGAAGTAGTATAGTTTTTTTTTCCATGAGGTTAAGATATATTGGTATTGTGAAGGCTTTGGTTCCTATACACCTCATATCTATTTTAAAAAAGACATGTTACGAACAATCATACTTATAGATTATATCCTACATTGGGCCCTCTTATGATATTTTATGGGAATCCTCTTGGCTTGGTTTAACATCTCGTCTATACATATGTAATTTCTTTTTAAATTTACTACACCATTCATGGTTGATGCAGGTGCATCTCTCCCTTTTATTAATTAAAGAAAAATCCAAGTGGAGCGATGAAGACATGGACCAGCGAAGCTGAAAGAAGGGAGAAAAACAGAGGAAAGTCTGTTTTAAAGCAGAAAAATAAAGTTAAAGCGGATAAGTTTTAAACCAGATTTAAAGTGGCTTTAAAGCGGATAAGGGATACTTATCTGTCATGCATGCGCCTTTAGTTGGAGAAAAACAAGGATAGGATCGATCCTTCCAATCTAACACTTATTGTATATATATGTGTAGTGTGATAGGGTGTGAGATGTTTGTTCTGTGAGGTAATCTATGAGTGGCAAGACGTAGCCGAGCGTGAGCTCGTTTTAAGGTTGAAATGCCTTAATTTTGTAACTGTTTGTGTAATATATAAACCCTAGGTTTAGTGTTGTTGCGTACATTTATGTGTGGTTTATAATTGCGTTCATTTCATGTTGTGAGCTTGTTTAACTATTATATGTGATTGTTCTGAGTATTATGAATACCATCGTATGGAGTGGCAGAGATTGTTGAATGGCGTTGAGTGCTAGTGAAGAGGCGATGTGCATGTGTGGAGCTGGTAACGTCCAACGTCGATGAAGGGAAGATCGATTGAGGATTGCAGCGTGCAGCGTAGGGAAGAGTTGGATATCGAATTGTAAAATTCGATGTCAACCTAGTGATCAAAGTGTTGTTGAAGTGAACCTTATGCTGATCAAGGAATAAACTGGAGCTGCGTTAATTATAAAGACGGAAGTTGTGTTCTTTACAAAGTTGTGATTGGTATCAAGTCAGCAGTCATTGAACAGCGTTAAGAAATGCGTTGCGGAACAGTTGGTCAAAGGCGGAGGAGTTGTGGCAAGTGGATGGAGGAATGAAGCTAAACCATATGATATGCAAGGTGAAGACAATGTACACAAAAGTCTACGGAATTACTAATGAATCGCTAATGAAGTTAACGGCGTTCAGCAATATGATTGAATCCATGAGATGTAGCATTAAAGAAGACCCCAGCAGGGGTTATATGTAGAGAATCTCTGTTTTTAAAAGGCGTTCAATCGCTGTGTTTTAAGTGGGGATAAAGGAATCAGCGATATTTATAGATGTGGCTGTATATGTTTTGAAATCAAAATATTCTTGTGTATTCATAATATGTATGTATGCTTGCGATGATTATAATTTACAATTCTTCAAGTCTAAAGTGCTTCCAACAAGACTTAGTGGGCCATAACCCACAGGCCCTGGATCAAAATTTATTTGGGAATTGGGATTTTGGATTAATCCTCCAAAATCTCATCCCATCAGTTTGGTATCGGAGCAAGGAAAGGATTCCTGAGAGAAGAAAGAAGAATGCGAGCAGAAGGGGAAAGAGGTACAACTATGTTAAAGTTGGAGAGTTTATGCAGATGGCGGTAGCATAAGGTGAGAAGATTTGCAGCAACCTAGAGAAGGATGCCAAAAGACCAAGTGAGGAGGGCTTGGTGAGGTATCGTGTAACAGAGGAGACTGTCACTGCAGAGGTTGGTTGCAGCTCACATAAAATCATAAAAGCAGTTCTAGTGAATGAATCCAGTGGATAAAATTGCTAAGGACAAGGAAAAGCATATGACCAGGAGGTCATAAATTTTTGTGCCTCGGGAGTCTGATGCAGATGCATCTCACCCTTTTCTTAATTAAAGAAAAATCCAAGTGGAGCGATGAAGACGTGGACCAACGAAGCTGAACGAAGGGAGAAAAACAAAGGAAGGTCTATTTTAAAGTAGAAAAACAGAGTTAAAGCGGATAAGTTTTAAACCAGATTTAAAGTGGCTTTAAAGCGGATAAGGGATACTTATCTGTCATGCATGCGCCTTTAGTTGGAGAAAAACAAGGATAGGATCGATCCTTCCAATCTAACACTTCTTGTATATATATGTGTAGTGTTATAGGGTGTGAGATGTCTGTTCTGTGAGTTAATCTATGAGTGGCAAGATGTAGCTGAGCGTGAGCTCATTTTAAGGTTGAAATGCCTTAATTTTGTAACCGTTTGTGTAATATATAAACCCTGGGTTTAGTGTTGTTGTGTACATTTATGTGTGGTTTATAATTGCATTCATTTCATGTTGTGAGCTTGTTTAACTATTATATGTGATTGTTCTGAGTATTATGAATACCATCATATGGAGTGGCAGAGATTGTTGAATGGCGTTGAGTGCCAGTGAAGAGGCGATGTGCATGCGTGGAGCTGGTAACGTCCAACGTCGATGAAGGGAAGATCGATTAAGGATTGCAGCGTGCAGCGTAGGGAAGAGTTGGATATCGAATTTTACTGTCAACCTGGTGATCAAAGCATTGTTGAAGTGAACCTTAAGCTGATCAAGGAATAAACTGGAGCTGCATTAATTATAAAGAAGGAAGTTGTGTTCTTTATAAAGTTGTGATTGGTATCAAGTCAGCAGTCATTGAACAGCGTTAAGAAATGCGCTGCGGAACAGTTGGTCAAAGGCGGAGGAGCTGTGGCAAGTGGATGGAGGAATGAAGCTGAACCATACGCTATGAAAGGTGAAGATGATGTACACAAAAGTCTGCGGAATTACTAATGGATCGCTAATAAAGTTAATGGCGTTTAGCAATATGATTGAATCCATGAGATGCAACGTTAAAGAAGACCCCGGCAGGGGTCATATGTAGAGAATCTCTGTTTTTGAAAGGCGTTCAATCGCTGTGTTTTAAGTGGGGATAAAGGAATCAGCGATATTTATAGAGGTGGTTGTATATGTTTTGAAATCAAAATATTCTTGTGTATTCATAATATGTATGTATGCTTGCGATGATTATAATTTACAATGCTTCAAGTCTAAAGCGCTTCCAACAAGACTTAGTGGGCCATAACCCATAGGCCCTGGATCGAAATTTATTTGGGAATTGGGATTTTGGATTAACCCTCCAAAATCTCATCCCATCAATAGTCCCCCTCACAATTAACACTTGGAGTTATATGGAGTGGGGTCCTCTATGCAAACCATACTTCTAACCCCTCCATGTAATAACATCATAGAGGAATGGTGTAGACAGGGGGTGTCACTCAATGAACCACTGACGTGTCATATGTGTTCATGGTATACCAAAAAATACCCTTAATTTGACTACATATTGGAAAATACCTCTATAAATCACATTATTTAACCCCCTACCAATACGAACCCAATACACCTTCCCAATATAAAAGTCCCATACTATGAATACATATTGTAGGTATCCATTTTTTGATTAAAATTTTGTATACACCTTTATATTTTTTCATTAACATTGAGCTTCCTTTTTTATACGTGAGAATATAAAAACTATTTACCCCCTATTATATGCTCAATATATTATATCATTTTTTCCTCAATACATATCCCCCAATATGAAATTTGCCCATGGTATTTCTCCCTGAGTGAAGCCCTTGTGAGTGTATATCCTTCGAGGAGATTCTACGATAATGATAGCAAGATGAATGAACTACTCGGAATGACTACCCTATTGGATTGTCATTTTGCATCATTCTTTCTTTGTAGTCCCATATATTTGCAATAATTGGCTAGGGTTGGGTCTTTCATAAATTATGTTGTTCATTTTCGCAAAGAATTGTGTTTATTTTTATCTGTATTTGGACTCAATAATTATCTAGAAAAGTATTCCTAAATCTATCTAGGAATTATGTCAACCTAATATTGAATTATTGTGGTCACTATGTCTTACCTAAATTTATTTTGAATGTATTCTAAGTTAACTTGCATTTATGATTTATAGTTTCCTGAATAATTAAATGGTTACATTTAGATAAATCACACTAATATAAATATATATATAATAAAAATAATATATAAGTTTATTCCCTAGTAAATTGTGCCAAATCGGCTTAAAATGTATCTAGCTCCTAAAAGTGCCTAAGCTATGAAAAGAGAAATCTAAGAAACTTTGTTGAAACACATCTCATGTTTTTATCAAACTATATTATTCACAATGAATATATATATATATTATATATATATATAAATAGAAGATAGATAATAGATAGATGATAGATAGATAGATATTGTTTTTATTGATTATTCGATATTGTGAGTTATATATTGTCTTTTAATTGTGAAATTGGGGATTGATGCAATGGACACAGAGGACAAGACTTTTCTCTTATTAAATTACTTACTCTAAGTGAATGGAGGTTGGTTGTTTCATTCAAAAAGTATCTTGCTTCTTAACCTTAGACTTAATGTCTCCTCAATTCCCCAATGTTCTCCAAAGGGGTAAGCTCAGAATCGTCCCTAGGTTACAAAATTATTTTAAAAATGTTTTAGTTGCTAATTTCATAGAAGTTAATATATTATGACTCTTCTAGAATAAAACTACCACTAACCCTAAACACAAACATGTCAAACTAGCAAACATATATATACAAATTTTCGTATAACAAAAATAAATGATAAACATGTTGTTCACATTTCATGTAATCATACATAACCCAAGAAGAAAAATCATAAAAAAAAAAAAGAATAGAAGTGTTATTGATTCTCATATAACTTATTAAAATGGTAACACATAAATGAAGCAACAACGTGAATCTGACAAACCACTCAAAACAGATATTAGGAACTATTCCAATGCATAAAACATAACACTTCAATGAATATGAAAATCTAACTTGGAAAATAAGAGAAGCTAACTAACCAATGGAAACAACACAAAATATTCAGAACTTTAATGTTCCTTGAGCAGGCCCAACTCAAGGTTGAGCCAATTCCTTGAATTGGTAACTACTCATTGCAATTCGACAAATAAAAATAACTTAAAAATCATAAGATAACATAATACAAATGTAGATGTAGAACCCCACCAATCACCCAAGCACAATATTTACTATTTTAATAGATAAAAATAATGACATCATATATGCTTATGCTTTGGGAACTTGTCATTTTATATAGCGACTACAAAACCAAAAATAACCGAGACAAAGTTCAGCTTATCTCAACTAGCTATCTCAAATATAAACAAAGTAAATTGTTACCAACATAAATTAATCTTAGTTGTGAGTGAATCCTCCAATTCTATTTTTTATCCTAAGACTTATGAACTGTGGATAGTTCATTTAACTTCTTAATCCTAAACTTACCATTTCCTAGATCAACTAGAACACATATCCTATGAGTGGTTTAAAATGATAATATTTCACTATGACTGGTCCAAGATAGTTGCTTGATGTTAGGATCTTCCAACATCCTATCCATTGCCAAGTGAGAAGCTTCCTATGATTAGAATTCAACTTATTCTAGGTGTTTCTATAAAACATAATAACTACCTAAAACCTTTATAAGTCAACCAATGCATGAGTCACTAAGTTACAATTGTCTAAACTGTGCTTACAATTAAAGCTACCATGCAACTAAATTTCCTAATAAGCCATCTGACGACAACCAGTACCATAAGTCTTAGAAAAAACCACCACGGAGAGGTTATTGGTATAATTGAATAACTAACTTAAACCAAGTCCATGTTCTTATATTCAAAGTGGCCCCTAGGAGCTTGTTGGTATGCCACCTCGACTTGCTCACCCATATTCAAAATACATGACTCCGATAAAAAAGTTTTGCAAAAAAACCCTCGTTGATATAATGACATGGATATGACCAAAACATTCCACTAACAGGCTTCAATTTATGGACATTATTGCAATATATCATAAAGTCAACAAAACAAGTACCAATAGCACACCGTGTCAATAATATCAAGGCATGTAAGATCATATGTAACTATGTAGTCAAGATGATTTTAACTTGAGTTAGTAGCCTAAGCCTTTTATTTAAATCACACTTATATATGTGTGTGATATATTATATTATATATAATAAATATTATATATATATATAAATATATATATATACTATGATCTTATTAATCCATTACATATAGGTAAAATTCAATTCCCTTAGTTATTCATTTATAAACATAAAAGACATGGTTTCGAAACAAATGCAAAAATACCTATGCTTGGAATATGTATGACAATTAAAGAGTAGGGAATGATAAGGTTCTTAAGCCAAAATTGAAGTCTTTTATGGAAGAAATGTTGTCATAAGAGGGACTTATCATCTCCCACCAACCTGTCTGGTTGCATGTCCCCATGCAACCCTATTCCACTTATAGAATATGAAAGTGAAGGATGCTCTAATTGTAGATTAGGTGACCAAATTCACTCTAAGAGTAATAGCCCAGTCAATTTCTCATAATAGTCCATTTTGATCACTCTTCTTCCTCATCCCACTAGGCAGGAGATCTGTAGAATTGTGTTGGGCACCACAAAAGATGAAAATGAAATCAAATATCTATCCAATGAGCCCCATGTTTCAACATTAAAAATGTGTAAAAAGAATCATGGTTCAGTAATAAAATAAAGAAAGGATAACCCATATGCATATTCACACAAACGGATATTGGTAACCATTCCCAGATATCTTGAGCCACATTTAGGGCCTCCACAGAGTATGTTCAGGCCATTTCCCGATATTATGTTATTGCATATTATATATTGGTTCTAATGGTGGTAGAGTCCCTTGCATATTTTCTTAATCTCATCATGTCATTAACTACCAACCGTGGTAGAGGGTAATCCTCTCTTACTGGGAAACGAGCCTTCATTTCTATCTTCCCATAAAATTCAAAAGCTCTTTTCCACTTAATAATATTATCTATGTAAGAAATAAAAGCACGAATTTTCTCATGCCCATGAAGGCATTATGATTCCACATGGTGTTTTCTATCAAAATAAAATTAAACTAATATAGTTCACACAACAAGTTTTGATATGAGGCCTCTAGAGATTCGTAAACTTATAAGAAGTTTTTACATTAAATGATCTCATGAGGTTACCCATCGTGTATCTATTTCAACCAGAAATATGACCAAAGATCCTATAAAAGGATAGGTTATACTATGGAGAGGACTCGACAGGAAGGTATTTTTACCCCTAATTCACACGTCGCCACTTTTAAATTTTGTTCTTCATGGAGGAGATATTTCTATTTATTTATCTTCCCCTTCCATTTTTCTTCCTCGATAAGGTTCATTGAATAATAACATTGTTTCATATTTTAAATTACTTATTTATCAATTTCTCTATTAATGATACCCAAATCAAACAAATCGTCTTTTCTTTGCCACTGTGACATATCTAGTTTCAAGTGAAAAAATGTGTAAAACATCTTCCAAAATTATGTTTATAGCCTAGCGACATTTTTCTGTATATCCCTCTACTAAGTTCTTAGCCTTGGTTTCATACTTCTCCTCTTATTCTATGGAATCCAATAAGGCTCCTAGATTACTGATTTTGGGTCCCTCTTCCTTTAATTTGGCCCTCAATTTCACATTATGTAAGATCAACATTTTATTTTATTTAAGTAATTACTAGTAACTATGGTTATAGAATCTAAAGGGTTTGGATGAAATATCCTTACCTTTCCTTCATCAATTCTTATCTAACTAATCATTTCTTTCTTCGATCATGAAGCCCATCAATGCCCCTTCTCTCATATTTTCCTCTACAACATTTTCTTATGGAATGAAATATTTGGCAGCATTTGCTTTGAACGGGTTATCAACTGCAACGGTTTCCTCCACCGTATAGACATTCCTTTCATTGTAATTATCTTTTGTTATATCCTCCTCTATTGTATCAAATATTCCTTCAAATTCCTTCCCCTCCATATGACAATATCTCGAAATATTCTCCTTAAGATCCACCACTTCAACCTTTTCTATGGACCTTTTGATTTTAACTATGGCCTAATCCCTCATAAATGCTAGGTTTTCATGGTTTGATTTTGAGACTTGACCCCAATATTGTGCTTTCTTCTTTTGCAAGAGTTGAGAAAAAGGCTCTCGATTAAAAATTGGAGTTGAATATTTGGGAAGGTTCTTGTTTAATTGAAACCCTAGCTCAAGGTTTCTTATTGAATCCTTTCATGAAATTGTCCCATGCAATATTTATCCTATAAAGCTCCACTATTAAGAGAATTTTAATCATTCGTTGGTGATTTAAACTTTGTTCAAGGTGCCTCTTCCTCTACATCAAGGAGGCCATCTTTTCCAAATCCTTCAACAAGAAGTCAAGCATGTTGAGCTACTTATGCCCTACTAAATGCATCAAAATTAAAATGTGGTAGTGGTAGTGGTATAGCATGTTGAAATACCCTTCACAAGTGAAAAGTTTCATAATTATGAGTAATACATCCCACTAGAGAGGAGGTAAGGCCTCTCGGTTTATCCCTTTCTTCAAGTATGTGTTTCGGGATGATTGGTGAAGAAACAAAACCCAACAGGCATTATCAATTTTAACATTTTTAGACCAAGATTCTCCCTTTTGGGAGAGCCATTTTATCTCAGCAATCATGTTCTCGTCAACTTCAATGATGAGCTACTTTCTTGTAACTTTGGTTCCATTTAAAGTGTTTACAAATTTGTTTGCGATTTCTGTGTCATGACCCTAAAATCTTGATAGAAACGTAGTCCATCCTATGGTTTTGAAAATAATCCATACTTCGTGCTTGATCCCAATGCTATGGATATTATCGGGCTCTTCCCTATCCACTAAACCACCCATATTTCTTTTTGAAAATCCCTATTATTTTTTAGTTGTCACCTTCCAAATCCATACAATAGTCATTGCCCAAGCTCCTATGGTTATCCTATTTAACCTTCACTCTTAACCATTTATGGACCTTCCCTTCTTGAACTGTTATGGTTACTTCTATCCAAAAGGATCTTGCAATCAATTCCTTATCAAGCCAACCCTTTTAGATCTCTCGAGCTATGAAATTGTGATCCACACGAGCTATGAAATTACATAAGTTTGTCGACAGTGATATCGATCATCCTTTCAAACAATGATAGATGTCATAGTCTTAGGTGGAGTAATGATGTTCCACCCTTTTGACAACAGATTAAAACCAATTATTATGTTTTGGTTTAATGTTAATGGATACCAGATATATAGTTTTATATAAACATTAATATTAATGGGTTTATAACATATATATGTGTGTATTGATATGATCATTAAGCTAGGTAATCTCTTAGGTATAGAAATGACTAAAAACGGAAGATAGCTACATAGGTAGGTAAAAATGAATATATTTATAAGGAAAGGGTGTATAGGGAATTCAATTATGATATTTTTGTTTATGAATAAGGATATAATGTTATCTTAAAAACAAGGGAAATTAGGAATGATGAAATGGCTAGTGGTGAGAATTTTCATAAGATTCTAAGGCTCAAGTCAAATGAGCATGGTAAAGCATACAATTTCAAGTATATATGTGAGATTTACAGAACAAACCTCAGACATCCTACTTAAAATAAAAAATAATAGACTGAAAAGAAGACACCTATTATTTTCTTATTTGTTTTTTTTTCCTTTTTCTCCTTTTTTTTCCTTATTTTTAAAGACTTTATTGGCTAGTCTCCCTCGTTTTCTAGTGAAATATTGTCCCATCATGCCTCAAAGAGAGGTTTACTTGATAGGAAGGTTATCATTCCCTAGCAACATGACCAAAAATTTGTTTTCCAATGTGACTAGTGGTGAGCCTTGGTATTGCACAAAGAGTGTTGTAACTCCCAAGGGCTCCTCAACTCTGTTTATCAACCCGGGGCTCATACAAACTTCGAGGTGACAGTGTTATATGGACATTAGATGGGATTCTTCTCATACCACCCTTATCTATGACATCTGATCAATAGTTCTCCAATACCATTCCTATTATTGAATTAGAATGAAATATAGCTAATGAAGGTGCAATTTAGAAGCTACCTCTAACAATGAAAAGGAAAATAATTGTTGGGATGGGGTCCCCTGGGTTAGTTTGGGGTTAACCTAACCTAAATTTTGGTACAATTTTATAAATAATGTAAAGACTCCATGATTTTTGGATGCAGAGCTCATAGGTGAATAGGAGACAAGGGGTCTTAGCCCCTTGTTTTCGATAAGTTTTCAGTCGGGTTTGAGATTCACCCATGGTCTATGGACCATGGAATTGTATAAAAAGGTTATACATAGTGAGTCTTAGTGAAGGAATAGGTAGAAATAGATGGAAAAGAGATAGAGAATTGGGTTGATTGAAGAGCCTAGGACAGGAGCTAGGGCAAGAAGGCTCTGCTTCCTGCACTTAGATAGGGAAAGAAAGGCTCTACAGTTGAGTGTGCGGGGAACTAGGAAGAGTCCACAGCTAAGTGCGTGGACCCTTGCAGCTATCCGTGCAGGGAATTTTGATTATGTAATATTGAATTAATGATCAATAAAGATAGCTTTCCAAAGAATTCGTAAATATTTATGTTTAGCTTTGTTAATGTTATATGCTACAGATGAATGATTTGTTGATTTAATGTTATGTGATTCTCTTGAATAAGTCTTAATAATGCGCGCAATGTATGTTTAAATACTCTCACAAAGAATCTCGTGATTTCTCTTATGTTTAATAATGACTTAAGTAAATTTGTGTGAACACTAATTTAGGACTGCTCTTTGATGCGCGTAAGTAGGAAAATTGTCTGTTAAAGGTAAGCAAGGGCTGATCGTAGACCTTCTTGAAGGTCTAAAGACTATTTTAATAGAGTTGTACTGATGAGCCCTGAAATTTTATCAATCTGCACAAAGGCAGATCTAAGGCACTATACGATATCACACTAGTCTTTGGATGCAGAAACATGGTTCTTACATCCCCCTATACTACTTCCGGGGAGACTTCAACCTGCGCTATGTGGGTTGTTGCCAAAAGGGCCAGTAGTGTAGGGTTTTGCTGGTTGCCATAGCTAACTCCGAACATGGGTCAGGACCTCCTAAGCGAACAAACAGTTCCATTACCAGGACCAGGATCTGCTTGAAAGGGATGTCTGATGTCGCATCATTGGAATCCGACCAAGAAAGAAATTGAAAAGTGGTTGGATCAGAAGACTCATGAGTTCGCAGTGCAAGAAAAAAAGAATTTGCGCCTATAGAATGAAGAGTGGTTGAATAGGTATTTGTATACAGAGGTACATGAGATCTTCTTCTGAACTTTCCCCATTGAAATGTATGAGTGGTTAACTAAATTGATAGACATTCAAGGAAGGTGGAAGCTCGATAGTCCTATAGTGTTGACTCAAGAATTAGTGCGACAATTAGAAGCTTCTAAAAACAAGATCGCACGAGCTGTTTATCATTGGATTTATTAGATTCTAGGAGGATTTTTTATAGAATTTACATTTGATACCTCAGTCCATTATAGCGAAGCTGAATGGGAAACCCTTTTCAGGAAGAGTGAATGGGAGCAGGTTGAAGTTGTATACAGGGGATCCTGCATAATGACTATATGGAAATAGGATAGCCTTAGTGCTCCAATAGTTGCAAGGGAGTGTGAGACTATAAACTACAATGCCCAGCTTGGAGGACAATGCAGTGAGCACGTTGCATGAAAAATGACAAAGATGCAACCTGTGAAGTTAAGCTCAGGAAGCAGCGCCATGGGGGAAGGTCCTGTGTAGTGCAACAAAAAAATGATCATTGGAGTTATTGTTCATGACTTGGCGGCCAAAAGACGGTTAAGTGGAGGAGGGTGGTGGCAATTAAGGCAAAAATATTTGAAGATCTGCTGCCAAAACAACATTTATTATCAGAAATTGGGGGTAACGGTCGGACTTGAATTCAAAACCCCTATAAATTATGCATGTCATTCCAACAAAGAACACTTTGCACTATAAGAATTGTTAGTGAATTTCGATGTTTGTTTCCTATGAGCTGAACAATTTGAGAAGATTTCGTTGCAAGCCATGTGTTTGTCGAATTGCCTGAGATAAACCAAAAGCTTATTCTTGAGCAAATGTCTGCACCAAGTCCTATTGAAACTGTTAATGTTGGCAACATTGTCTTTGACATCGTTGCCACGAAAGTTGTAAGTATGGAAGTTCCAGCTACTATGCCTATGGTGTTGAGATCACCTAGGCTGAAGCATACCCTTACCAGAGAAAACCAACCAGCCAAATCAAAATAATCTGCAAAGGAACAATACAAGAAGTAGGTGGCGGTCCATGCATCCCCAAGGAAGCATACCAACACACAAGCAAAGCAGAAGAAATATAAGTAGCTAAAGAGAGTAGTGGACCTGGAGGAAAAATAATTCCAGGGAACAAAGGATATTGATGCTGAAGGAATAGAACCCATGATAATGCTACCCAATTATATCCCTCCGTGAAAGGGAAAACAAAGGTCACGAAGAACCTGGATACCGAGAAATTTACAGAATCCATGCCCCTGCTACCTGAGCAGGTCCCTTTTGAAGGCCCTTAGCTCTAGAGGATTTTGTTTTTAAAAATCAAGGATTAGGACCTTGAAGACCACACTAAGCTTCCAACATTTGTGACGGACAAATATATGTGGAAGGTTTATTATGAAGAAACAAGTCCTACAACATTGGAGATGTGGGAATGGATCTGTAGTGTCAAGCAATTAGGGTTCCTCAATCCGTTGTGTGTGCGACATTATCTCCAAACCCCCATTAATACGATATGTGTGCACCAACCCCTCACACTTGTGTATGATGGATGTTTATGGCTAGGAGAGCCTGTCCCCATCAGGGACATGCTAATTCATAGGATCACGCAGCTGCCTTACAAAGGCGTGATCCTGGCTAGGGAGTTTGGAGGGAAGACTAGGGATAAAGACCTTGCAGACAAGATGAAGAAGGATTATGGCTTCCTCAAGAAGTTGCGAGGGTATTCAATTCTTTCCATAACAGGCCAGGTAGTTCAATTTTATTCCCAAATTTTAGCAGGGAAGGTTATGAGAAAATGTCGAGCGAATGAAGTTCTGGTGCCAGTGCTTTCCCTTATTGCGCAGTGCGCGAAATACATACAATTTAATTGGGCAAGGTGCCTCTGTCAGGAGTTCCTAGCAAACTATCAAGAAAACCAGGACGAAACCAAGGTATTCCACTATGCTTGGTTGTTTCTCTCAATTGTGCTCATTGCATGGATATTGCCGAAGGATAGCCAATTTCCTCTGCTCGAGGAAGAATTTTCAGATGATAGAGACAAATATATTTTGGTTTCTTATGGAAATGGATCTCCTTATGGAAATCAATCAGCATCTAAGGTTGTCCCCAACCTTGTTCATCCTACGCAACATGCAAGGTTGACTTCCACATTGTCTTTATCTAAGCGCGGAAGGATCCAAAGTAGAAATGGAACCAGTTGCCCCATTTGGTGTTAGAAACATATGTGAAGGAGATTGTAGTGTCATGGCCTATAGAGTGGCATGCCCCATTAGAATTAGATGTTGGAACAAGCACGAGTGCAGAAAGTTCTACTGCGCAGAAAATAAAGGAGGATACTAAGAAATTTGTGCATACCCTAGCATAATAGAAAAAGAAGGAAGCTGTAGAAAAGCTCGCATAGAGCAAGAACACACTGTTGAGGAGAAGGTGAAAAATAATAACATGAGTGGTAGAAAGATGATAAGTCACCTTCTGTGGAGATAGAGAAAGAAGAGCTCTCAGGCCAAGGCATAGGCAGTGATGAGGGGTAGAGCACCATATTTATTTTGAAAATATGTGGCAAGGAGTAGAAGGTTGGGACATGAAAAAAGAAGAAATTTGATAAAAAAAAATAGGTTGATCCCATTGTAGAATTCCTGCAGAAACTCCGATAGATCTAGGATTATAGTTAAATTAAACACAAGTAATTTGTTGATATTCAAGAGAGGAGAGAAAGAATTTGCTCCATAAAATCAATCTATTAAATTAATGAACAATAGTAATACATCAATAACCAAAACTCTAGTCTAAAAGGGAGGTGGTTATATAGAAATTGTTAAATCCCGAAAACTAGGAAAAAACTAGTAAAAAACTAGAAAAGGCTAAGAAAATTTAAAGGGAGGTCTAAAATAGCAACAATGACTGAAGACAACTTATGCCAACTACCAAGCATGAGGAAAGCATGAGGAGGGGCACATTTCCCAAGGAAGGAAACTTTAAAACATGCTAAAATGGTCTGCGGGACCAAATCCCTTGATTTAGGGGGGAATCTTCATGTGGGGTGTCAATCCTCAAATAACTCAAGTGGATGAGGTGTGGTTAGGTGTGAACATGCACTTAGATGTCTAAATGGTTTAGGAAAGTGGTTGGACCAATATTTCCATAATATTACGCCTTTAAAGGCAAAAAACAAGGGAAAGTCGGTCCATTGAGCTAGGTTACCCAAAACCAAGTGTGAACATGATTTTTAGTGCATGTGGCTAAGTCAAGGATACTTAGGCTAAAAAATAAATGTGGATGTTAGGATTATTCTAACACCCCCCTTCATCCTAACTCATTTATCTAAATGGATTCCCAGCTAAGATTCCATGTTAGGTACTCAGGTACAATAAATAAAAGATCCTCATAAAATGAAGAAAGAGGGAAAACCTCATTGGGAAGCCCCCCTCCGACACCACCCCCCCCCCCCCCCCCCCCCACACACAAAAAAAAAAAAAGAGGGGAAAATGGCTAAGTGGCCAGAAGGTCCTACTCAACTGTCTCCACCACTCCAAGCATAGCTCTCAGTTCTAAAAATTTATTTTTAGTGAAAGACTTGGTGAAGATGTCTGCATCCTACTGCTCAGTGGGGAAGTACTACAGTGATATGACTCGGTCATGGATCAAGTCATGGATGTAATGCATGTGAACCTCGATCTATTTGGTCTTCTACCTCTAAACTGGATCAATCGATATCTGAATGGACCCCTGATTATCACAAAATATGACAGTCGTGTTGGGTGCAGGAATTGCACTTAAGCAAAACTCCTCAACACTTAATTGTCAACCCAGGGGATTCGTAAACTTAGAGATGAAGCATAGGCAATGCCAGAGATGGTATGAATTTTCCAGATAGAAATTCCTACTATAAAGAAAAGCTTGTAGAATCGAAAGAGTAAAATATAACTGAATCATCAAAGTAATCTAGAACTTGGAACAAGAAAGAATGCATTTGCAAAAGAGATTTAGAAATAAAAGAACAGACACTCTAGCTGACTATTGATTAGCAGTCTCAACAAATGGGCCCTTCAAACCTACTTATGTAAATATTTCCTTCTCGCAAGAATCTATTTTGCATTAGTGCAGGAACAATGATTTATGCAGAGGGTTTAAAATGATGTCTGTACTAAAAGCGTTTTTTCTTCGTGCAAGGGTTGGAACTTTCTCAAGTCCAAAGCACTCAGATCCAGTAACAAGAAACTGGTTCTTGTACCAGATCAGAGCTTCTTACACTTTAGCATTTAATTCTTTGAATCAATGTTTAATTACTACAAGTGTTATGAAGCCAAATTGCATACCAAAAATATGAATGTTTCTGAGTTTATCAAAGTACAAAAATAGAGAAACTATCTTTATAATTTTTCCTGTCATGAAATATTGGTGAAAGCATGAAAGCTGTTTGAAGTAAACTAAAAAGGCTTGCTGCATCACACAATCTTGCACTGGTGCAGGTTCAGTTCTTCTATTCTAAACCAGGTAGGAAAACCAAATCAAACTGACTTGCAGAAAGTGAATAGCACACCAACGTGCACTGGTGCAAGTAATTTCTCCTAGTCAGACCAAGTGGGGAAAACCAATCCAAACGAGCAGAAAGTGAATAGCGCGCCAACGTGCACTGGTGCAAGTAATTTCTCCTGCTCAGACTAGGCGGGGAAAAGCAATCCAAACGTGCAGAAAGTGAATAGCATACCAACGTGCACTGCTGCAAGTAATTTCTCCTTCTCGGACCAGGCAGGGAAAATCAATCCAAAATAAGATGCAGGGAAAGGAAATTTAACTACTTTACACCGCAGATTTGCTTTCACTCAAACAAAAATTCGGAGGCTGTAAATTAAATCACATTTGGCAGTTTAAAACATAAATTACAACAACAAAAAATAGGGAGAACATGTTGGGTTGGATGGGCCCTAGCCAACCAGCACATTTCCCTTTCAAATAGAAACATTGCTTAGCACTATATCAATTCATCAGTTGTCAAACATAAGGAAAACATGATTTATGAACACAAGGCAGAGCTCCCTTTCTTATTAAATCATAAAGGCAAATACATGATGAATTACAGAGTCCAGCAAAATAAAACAACATTGTTGTAGCGTCGCTCCTCCATTGTCCTCCTTTCTATGTGCATCATTCCTCCTTTTATAATCTTTCATAATGATTAAAACAAGTTGTTCCCTTGCAAGGAATATTGAGATTGAATCCTAACCAATTCTAATTACATAGTATAATAGTACAACTGTTCCCCTATTAAAAGAATGAAGATTTAATACGAATTTTCCAATTCTAGGATTTTTCTAGAATTCTAGAAAATTTGGTAATTTTAGCAAACTACCTCCAAAGCACCCTTCATATCTCCTCAACCATTACGTATTTTGGAAAATCGCTCGCCTTATACTCAATTTCCTATAGTGGGAAAAAAACCCATGTCAAGGAATTTCTTTATTTACCATCATCTGTATAAAAACCGAGGCTGACGTTGGCAGTCTGGAAACTTGTTGACTGGGTTTTCTAGAATTCTAGAAAAAACAGTGTTTTTTATAAAAGTGCTTCGAATACCTGTTCGTAACTTTTCGAATACTTTGAATCTCAGGAAACTGTTTCAATTATGGGTAACTGATTATATTTTTGAAAAACCCATTTTCTTGGATTTCCATAATTCATTTCCATTTGCATAAAAACAGAGGTCAAACTTGGCCATTTAGAAATTATGTGGATTTTTAGTAGAATTATTAATTTTGCAACGCTGGTGTAGGAATGTGTTATGCAGAAATCCTTTCGGTACTAGTGCAAGAATGTGTGGTGTAGGAACTTCGCCTCTATCAGAATAGGCATATAACCAACTTTGTAAACCTGCAAACACACAATCTATTATTAAATATTCCTTTAATGTTTAAATCGCATTAAAGCAAAGGAATAGCAAATACTTACTTATTATCTCCGAGAATTCACAAAGCTATGTCAATGACTATTCAAGCTAGACAAAAGCATGAGTGATTTCGAGTAGAAGGTGATATAAAGCAAGGAAAAACAGAGGCCCAACATCCCCCCATGTTGACCTTCTTGCATGTCCTCATGCAAGGAAATCAATTGTCATGTTGTTGCTCCCTTGCAAAAAGAAGATTAAAAACATTTATGGGCATTCATACTGATGTTTCCTTTAATTCTATGTGATCACATTTCCTACTCTAGATAAAGCTTGTTTCCAAGAACAGAGAGTTCGTTGGACTCTTTGATTATTTATACTAATTTCAAGAAAATCTATCACAAGAACTACAATCAAATTGCAAGGATGGTGCGTGCTTGGATTGATCTGCTTACACTGCCTAAACTGCATTACTTTGCTGGCGCTTTTTTGCTTGCACTAATGTATATTACAACATAATTGCACTGGTGCAAGAATTACAAAAGGTAGAAATTATAGACAAGAGAGCATGGTACATACCTGTTACCTTCTCCAAAATGAATTCCTTGTTTTGTTTATGCCCAAAGTCTTATAATGAAAATCAAATTTTGTTGAAAAGGTGCAATCTCAAAATAACTACCATAAGTTCATGCACCTACTATAGCAATCTTGTAGCTAGATTATGCAACGCATATTTAGAGGCAACCACCATCAATACAGACTGTTGTCAACCAACATCTTGTGAGCAATCATCATAGAGTAATTCATCACTCTAAATACCATGAAAATCAAAATGAGTTATGATACCAATTAGCAACCTCTTTATTGAACACTCTAAATTCCGTTGTCATCCGGATTCAAACTTAATTTCCTCATAATAAAGCACAAAGAATAACCATTGGCCACGAATCATCTTTAAAACCATTGGCCAAGAAAAAAAGGATAAGTTTAGGGGAAGAGAAAGATAGCCAAGCAAATCATAGTATGCAATTAACTTTAATATGACATACATAGCCATGCTGCCTGCAGGTGTCTATAACCTCGGTGGGGTTGTCTTTTGACCCATCGAAATGTCTGTGTCCCACTTACTAGTCATGGATTCAAAGTTATCTTATTTTAATTTTAGATGAAGCCCACTGTCTTGGCTTGGTAACCAACTAATGGCAGTGCCACTCACAAGAAGTAACATGGATGAATAGGTTGCCTCGTGATGAGACCTCCTGTCTTCCAACTTTTCAGTTGAAAGCCATTACTCTGGCTTGGTGACCAGAAGCAGTAATGTCATGCATGCTAGGTCTCAAGATCGTGGTAGGTCGGCTCATCACGAGACATCCTATCCTTACCTAAATCTTTTGTATACTCTGATTATGATTAACCTAAAAGGTTACTTAATAAGTGGGGAGACAGATCTACTCCTTAAGAGTACGGGATGGTGTGAAAAGTTTTTAATGACTAATCATTACTGACTGGTTCCTCTGCCCCAAAGGCTTATTAAATATATCCCAGATAATGACTAAAAGAATCCTTGAATTAAGAATTATAGTGTTCTCATGAATAGCTTATTATGATCTTAACAAGAGTGGTCCTCCATAAGGGGTTTCCAATAGTACCTTCTAAGGGAAATTGAAATTATATATACCATATCACAACTTCTTAGAGTGATTAGTCATGATTACCTTGAAAAATAATGAGGCATTAGAGTGAATCATACTCAACAAGATGTGTCACAGATGTGTGTGTTAACAACCAATGCGGATCGAAAGTAGTTTTAGTGACTACACTTTAAAAATCAAAAACCCTTCTAGCATTTTATTCACCTACCCTACTTTATCTAAGAGGCAGAAGACTTCCTTTTATGTATAGGAGTACTTCTAATGAAGCCATGTGCGGATCAGGTGAAAATATATATTCATGCTAAAATTTATCATACAAACTTGAAAGTGTACATGAGCATGAAGAACCAACCAATGTACTTGATATGACAACAAGAGTTTTAAAAGAGAAGAATACTCCCTCGCTTAAGTCATTGTTCGGAACCAATGTTCGATATGATCATGGTATTCTTGGTCCATTTCTTGATTTGGCCCATGATGCTCATCCTCTTCTTCCATGTCATGTTGATTGTTCTCCGTAGGGTGAGTAGTCTCTTGATCACATTTTGGAACTGCTAATAGAAATGTCAAGAACTTTTCATTTTTAGGTTCCAATGGATATCCTTCATTGATTATAGTGCATTATTCATTCATCTCCTCAAAAGATACTTCTAAATCCTCTTGTGATGGTGGAGAACTAGACAAGTCCTTGACCATTGCCAAGAAGTTTTCTTCCTGAGAGGTAGAGATCAAGATCCCAGCAGCTGCTAGGGCTTGAGAAAGAACCTTCATACTTGTTATCATATTTAAGTCGATCTGGTTGATTGATAGTCCCTGTCTCCACACACATATTAGTAACGGGGGTTCTTACAACACCCCAAAAATGATATAACATTAAAGATTAGGATCTGGAGATAATTGATTTTAAAACTTATTGGTTGAAATAAAGCTCACCACACTTGCACAAAAAATACAAAAAGATAAAGGCAGACTTACCCCTATTGCATCAATATAAAATTCTTACCAAATCAAATCGCCTCCTCGACAATGATGCCAAAATGTTGGGTGCAAGAATTGCACTTAAGCAAAACTCCTCAACACTTAATTGTCAACCCAGGGGATTCATAAACTTAGAGACAAAGCACAGGCAATGCCAGAGATGGTATGAATTTTCCAGATAGAAATTCCTACTTTAAAGAAAATCTTGCATAATCAAAAGAGTAAAATATAACTGAATCATCAAAGTAATCTAGTGTTGGAACAAGAAAGAATGCATTTGCAAAAGAGATTTAGAAATAAAGGAGCAATCACTCTAGCTGACTATTGATTAACTACTGAGTGTGCTTTTCTTTAGCAAAGAAACTTTAGCAGTCTCAACAGATGGGCCCTTCAAACCTACTTATGTAAAGATTTCCTTCTCGCAAGAATCTATCTTGCACTAGTGCAGTCTGCTTGCACTAGTGCAGGAACATCAATTTATGCAAAGGGTGTAAAATGATGTCTGTAATAAAAGTGTTTTTTCTTCATGCAAGGGCTGGAACTTTCTCAAGTCTAAAGCTCTCAGATCCAGTAACAAGAAACTAGTTCTTGTACCAGATCAGAGCTTCTTACACTTAACATTTAATTCTTGGAATCAATGCTTAATTACTGCAAGTGTTATGAAGCCAAATTGCATACCAAAAAGATGAATGTTTCTGAGTTTATCAAAGTACAAAAATAGAGAAACAATCTTTATAATTTATCCTGTCATGAAATATTAGTGAAAGAAAGAAAGTTGTTAGAAGTAAACTAAAAAGGCTTGTTGCATCACACAATCTTGCGTTGGTGCAGGTTCAATTCTTCTATTTTAAACCAGGTAGGAAAACTAAATCAAACAGACTTGCAGAAATTGAATAGCACACCAACGTGCACTGGTGCAAGTAATTTCTCCTACTCAGACCAGGTGGGGAAAACCAATCCAAACATGCAGAAAGTGAATAGCACACCAACGTGCATTGGTGCAGGTAATTTCTCCTGCTCAGACCAGGTAGGGAAAACCAATCCAAACGTACAGAAAGTGAATAGCACACCAACGTACACTAGTGCAAGTAATTTTTCCTACTCAGACCATTCGGCGAAAACCAATCCAAAATCAGATGTAGGGAAAGGAAATTTAACTACTCCACACTTCAGATCTTCTTTCACTCAAACAAAAAATTCAGATGCTATAAATTAAATCACACTTGGCAGTTTAAAACATAAATTACAAGAATAGAAAATAAGGAGAACGTGTTGGGTTGGTTGGGCCCTAGCAACCAGCACATTTCCCTTTCAAATAGAAATGTTGCTGAGCACTATATCAATTCATCAGCTGTCAAACATAAGGAAAACAGGATTTATGAACATAAGGAGGAGCTCCCTTTCTTATTAAATCATAAAGGAAAATACATGATGAATTACAGAGTCCAACCCAGATTTGGGCGATACCAGCAAAACAAAACAACACTGTTGTAGCGTCACTCCTCCACCGTCCTCCTTTCTATGTGCATCATTCCTCCTTTTATAATCTTTCATAACGATTAAAACAAGTTGTTCCTTTGCAAGGAATATTGGGATTGAATCCTAACCAATTCTAATTACATAGTATAACAGTGCAACCATTCCCCTATTAAAAGAATGAAGATTTAAAATGAATTTTCCAATTCTGGGATTTTTCTAGAATTCTGGAAAATTTCGTAATTTTAGCAAGCTGCCTCCGGAGTGCCCTTCGTATATCCTCAACCATTACATATTTTGGAAAATGGCCCACGTCCTACTTAATTTCCTATATTGGTAAAAACCTATGTCACAGAATTTCTTTATTTACCTTCATCTATATAAAAACTGAGGTGGAAGTTGTTAGTCTCGAAACTTGTTGACTGTGTTTTCTAGAATTCTGGAAAAAACAATCTTTTTTATAAAAGTGCTTCGAAGACCTATTCATAACTTTTGGAATAATTTGAATCTCAGAAAACGGTTTTGATTATGGGTAACTGGTTATATCTGTGAAAATCCCATTTTCTTGGATTTCCATAATTCACTTCGATTTGCAAAAAAACCGAGGTCAAACTTGGCCATTTAGAAATTATGTGGATTTTGAGCAGACTTATTAATTTGCAATGTTTGTGCATGAATGTGTTCTACAGGAATACTTCTGGTACTAGTGCAAGAATGTGTAGTGCAAGAACTTCACCTCTATCGGAATAGGCATATAACCAACTTTGTAAACCTACAAACACACAATCTATTATTAAATATGCATTTAATGTTTAAATCTAATTAAAGCAAAGGAATAGTAGATGCTTACTTATTATCTCCGAGAATGCACAAAACTATGACAATGACTATTCAAGCTAGACAAAAGCATGAGTGATTCGAGTAAAAGGTGATATAAAGCAAGGCAAAACAAAGGCCTAACAAGTCAGAAGTGGATAGTGAATACCAAACTTGGAGAGAAGCCCTTGCAACCAAATAGCTTGTGTAGCTGCATTCGTTGCACCTCTATACTCTGCCTCAATTGTAGATAAAGAAATCATGGATTGCTTCTTGCTAGACCAGCAAAAATACACTGAACCAAAGTTGAAAACATAACCAGAGGAGGACTTGTGATCTGTACCATCGCCAACCCAATTAGAATCTATGTACCCAATTAGTGAAAGTGGCCAATCTGAAACATAAAAGATACCAAAACTGGAAGTAACTTTCACATATCTAGGGATTCTCTTTGCAGATTTCCAGTGAATCTCATGGGGCTCCTGCATATATCTAGAAAAAACTCCTACTACAAAATATATATCAGGTCGAGTGTGAGTAAGATACAACAAAATCCCATCCAATTGTCGATATAGTGTACTGTCCACCAAAGGTGTAGTACCCGCATCCTCAAATCTGATCCTTGAAAGAAAGGGAGATGTTGTTGGCTTGCATTCTGTCATATAATAGCGGACAAGTAGATCTTATGCATACTTAGACTATGTCATCTTGACCCCTAAAGTAGACTAAGAAACTTTAATACCAAGAAAGTGGTGCAGCAGTCCCAAATCTGTCATGGAAAATCAATCATGCAATCCTGATTTTTCCAAATCAATAGTTGAGGTAAGGTTCCCTGTCATCAATAAATCATATACGTAAAGTACTATCAGAAAAAGGGAATCATCATGTTGTAGCAAATAAACATTTGGATCATATTTTCATCGAATGAATCCAATGGAAAGCAGGAAAGAATCCATCTTTGCATACCAGGCTCTGGGAGCCTGTTTTAGGCCATACAAAGATTTATTTAATCTGGAAACAACGGAAGAGTTCTGAATGTATCCCTATAGTTGCTCCAGATATATATCCTCCTTGAGATCTCCATGAAGAAATGCACTCTTCACATCCATGTGATGAACTTCCCATCTGCGTTAAGCAACAAACGCTAAAACTAGTTGAATGGAGTCCATTTTTGCGACAGGTGAAAATGTCTCTGTGCAGTCTATGCCATGTACCTATGAGTATCCTTTTGCAACAATTTGAGATTTGTACTTGCTTATCTCACCATCTACAGCAATATTTGTTCGATAGATCCATCGTCATCTAACAAGCTCTCTTCCTTTCGGGAGTGGAACGAAGTCCCATGTGTTGTTTTCCTTGAGAGCAGAGTACTCCTTGTCCACAATAACCTCCCAAAGCAGGTTTCTAGCAGTCTCAGAGTGTGACTATGGATTTGACAAAGTTTCATATAGAAATGTATGTGAAGAAATGTTTTGCTGGTAGCCAGTGCTTGAGGAGCCCCAAAAAACTGTGATCTAGTCCTTCTCGGCTTTGTAGGATCACCGACTAGTTCACCTGCATCTTGCAGGGTTTTCTCTGCCCAAGCTGGTAGCTGAGTTGAAGCAGCCATGACCTTATATGCATCCTATGAATCAAAACCAATCTTATTCTCTGATGGCTTCTTTGAAGTGTTCGAAGAAGTTTTGGACTCTCCTCATCAGTGGCAACAAGCGGTTCCTCGGGAGGGTCTGCTGAAAAATCATGGAGTGATTCTTCTTCAAACTTCACACTTTGAGCTACAAGGAAATTTTTAGTGTGAGATTCCAGCAATATATATCCTTTGACACTGTTAGGATATCCAATAAGATACATTCAACACTTTGAGGCTCCAAAGCCTTCCTCTTATCTGTCGGAATGTGAGCCCATGCTCGTGAACCAAAATGTGAAAGTTCAACACTTACGGTTTCTTACCTATCCAACATTCAAATGGAGTGGTGCCTTTTAGTGCTTTGTGAGGAATGAGGTTCTAAATGTATGTTGTACAATTAATAGCTTCAGCCCTTAGCTTGGGAGCTAATGGTTTGGACTGTAGCATACAATTGGCCATCTCTTTTAACGACTGGTTTTTACTCTCCGCGACGCCATTCTGGTGTGGTGTATAAGGCATTGTGTGTTGTAGTTGTATACATGCATCAATACAAAGTTGTTGCACATCTTCGTTGACATACTCCCCCCCATTATCATTATGGAGTATCTTAATCTTACACCGAGACTCATTCTCAGCAAGTGCTTTAATTTATATAAGGCATTCAAATACTTCCGATTTTAATTTCAGAAAAAATACCCAAGTAAAGCGAGAGAAATCATCTATAAAGGAGAGTAGATATCGAGCCTTAGTGATTGAAGGCTATGGGAATGGGCCTGTGATTTCACTTTGAATCAGCCCAAGAGGTGAAGAAGCTCTCTATTCCTTCCCTTTGTCAAACTTTTGCTCCGGATGCTTGCCAAGAATGCATCCTTGACATACACCGCTTGTGAATTTAGTAGTGGGCAATCCTTCTACCATGTTTTCCTTACTGAGTTGATGCAAGTACTTATAGTTTAGATGGCCAAATATTTCATGCCATAGCCTACTCATATCATTAGATTGTGATATAAATATAGTGCTAATAGATTTAGGAACAAAGTTGGAGAATAAATACAAACGAGAACTGTGATCTACAATTCCATGTGCAAGTTGTGAGTCCGTCGAAATGTCGGTAATCACTACGGAGTCAGGAGTGAACTCCACCTTCCTTCCAGAGCCAAAATGAGTGATCTGATATATAGAGAGAAGATTTTTAGATAGCGAGGTAACTTGAAGCACATTTTTGAATCATCCCCCTTCAAGGTCTACAATTCCTTCTCCGCACACCTTTGCGGGTGTGGAATCTCCCAAGTAAATTGGGGATATGGTGCTTTCTTTGATGGAGGAAAATTCATCTTTTGATGTAGTCAAATGGTTTGATGCACCTATATCAAGGATCCAAGATGATGGAGTGGATGTGATAGCCATTAAAGCATGACCATCTCATGCTCTCCCTCTCCCATCTACTGTTTTGTTATCATCCTTTTTCTTTGCATTCTCAAGCATGGTGAGATTGTGTTGTTGCAATTGATTAGGCATCTCATTGATTGTTTTCCTCATGAAATTTTCTTCGCGATGAAAACCTTTGGAAAAATAGCTGCAAAGTGTTCTTTCCTTCTTCTTCTTACCCATAGGCAAAGAAGAGCTCTCTGAAGATTGTACGGGTCTTTCCTTCTTCGATTCATTAAATAGACCCTTCCCTTTTTGCATGTCTCTTCCACTGTTGTTTGGAGCATCAGTAGCTACAATTGCTTGGTTATTTGAATGCTTGATGGCACCCATTTGGACTAACTTAGCTTGCTCTTGAGTCAATTTTGCAATGAAGTCATTCAATGGAGGCATTTTCCATTTTTCCTTAGTCAATTTAGATGCTTGAAAAGACGATACAAATACGGAATATTCACGACCTAATTTTGAGAGAATCAAAGGGATGAGTTGATCTTCCTCTTTCTTGACTCCACATGCATCAAGTTCAATGAGGAGGGATTTAAACTTCGTGAAGTATTCTTGTAGGTTGCTGAAATGAGTTGGACTGAGGGATATGATTTCATTCTCCAGTTGATGCACTCTCATTTCATCCTACTTGCCGAATAGTCCTTCTAATGTGGTCCAGACAGCATCGGGAGTAATGGCTTTACTAACATGAAAGAGGAGTTCTCTGGAAATTTATAGGCATATCAGCCCAATTTCTTCATCTAATTTATTGAAATACTTTATCTTCTCCGTTGCATAAGTTAGTTCACTAGACGGGAATAATGCTAAGTGGAGCCCATGCCTATCCTTCTATATAGTTTGCATTTCAAGTTTATCTTTAACTCCCTAATGTTCTACTGGTCCAAGCTTTATTTGGTAACAGAGATAACTGGTTTGCCCAGTGGTTCACCATTTGTTGTGGCCACAACCACCACCCTATTAAATTTCTCTAGGGAAAAATTGAATGGGTCCCCGTAAGAAGTTCGATCCTTTGTTTCTTTGGATGATAA
The DNA here is from genome assembly GCA_000404065.3 of Pinus taeda. Lineage (NCBI taxonomy): Eukaryota > Viridiplantae > Streptophyta > Pinopsida > Pinales > Pinaceae > Pinus > Pinus taeda. The sequence goes on from APFE030941841.1 coordinate 244,562, forward strand.
CTGGAGTTGTTAGATGGAATTATGTTTTCAAAGTTGAATGATTTTAATGGTTTTAATGATTATGGTTGTAATGTGTTTTGAGATTAAATCGAAACTTGGACTTTTTATGCTTGAAGAATGTCATGAAGTGCTTGATGCTATAATTCATGGGATTGACCCAAAGGGTCATGAAGATTGAATCTTGTCTGGTGTTAAAGCTTTGCTAACTTAGCAGGAGTCCAAGATAAAATCTAGCACATGGCGCATTTCACAAGTTTCCATATATCTTTGATTTCAAAGTTCCGAACTCCGGAGTTGTGAGCACAAATGTTGCCAATCCCGCTCAGCTCTAAGCTCCTCCATTCTGTTATCGTGTGATTGCTTCCCTGGATACTGGATTTCCAAATTTTGGGGACATTTCTTATGAACAATTGCATCTCCAGACCCCAAAGTTCTGAACTTCATAGGTGTCCCTTTTCACAGCGCCGAATGTGAATAAATGAAACCAAATCTGAAGGATGTATGTTCCCATCGCGCAGAAAGATTTTAATCATTTCACCGCTTGGCTGGCCGTTTCACATTTTATCATCAGTTTCCCTTAAAACATAGCCTAACAAGTTTGGAGCCATCATTTTCCCATGTCTAAGTAAGGATTATCATTCTCTCTTGAGATTTAGAGTCTAAAGGATTCACAGAGTCTCCAGTTACAGAGTCTTTCTCCTTTTGGAAGTTTTGGTTAAGGTAAGGCTTGTTTTTGGGCGTTGCTTTCATATCATTCATGATTATAGCTAATGTTAATCATTTTTGTAGGCGAGGAAATGCAGAAGTCAAAGAAGTAGAAGAAGGGGAAGGCACCCAGAGCCCCAGTGGCTCCTCTTGACCCGCCACCTCCTCAAACCATTTTTTGAGACACAGAGGCATCCACCAGAAATGAATATTTTTACTCATGGACCAACCTGCGTCTTTTATACTCGAGCGTGCAACCGATTTCAGAGTCCTTCGAGGAGGAAGTCTGAGGAAGAAAGTACCGAGAGAGGGCAAAACGAAATGCAATTTAACACCTAGACGTCTGGAATCCATATGATTGCCACCAGCCCAACCCTGATTTCCTTACAAAGAAGTGACTCGGTGGGTGGAACAGCATGTGCATCTCCCAAGTCTTAACATATTAAGTGATACAGGGGTAATCCTCAAAGATTTGTCACCTGCCACATTCAGTAAAATCTATAAGCTGCCTGCTCCAGAGGAGCTTTTCAATGCGACATTCCTGGATGGGTTCTACTCTTTAGGCCAAAAGGCTCATGATGCCATGGAGGACTGGTATCCCTCTGAAACATCTTTTGTAGAGAAAAACTCGGTGGCGAAGTACCTCACCACCTATTTCGTTCCTCTGGTCATGCATCTATCAACCATGATAGCTAGGTTGTTCGAAGAAGCCAATGCTACCCATTTCAAAAGTGAGCGAGTCCCACTGGTGGTAGGAGTCCTCAAGAGAGGGACCATATTCAATTGGGCCAGTATTATATCCGTTTTTTTAGTGAAGAAGCTCAAGTCGCAAATGAGAAGTTCAGGGAGGCTCAAGTTTGCTTCTTACAAAACTTAGAGACCCTGCAATGATATTACCATCAAATTGTGAAATTAGAAGAGGGGAATGACAAGCAGAGGTCCCTCCAGCAAGAAGCAAATGGTGCATTGAAGACTATGGCGAAGAATTCCAAGGTCTATGAGAATTATCCTCTAGAGCTGCAAAATATCAAAGGGGAGCAGAAGCTTAAGGATAAAGTTATCATGGACTACTAGGAGAAAAGTTATGACCATGTGTCAAATATGCTCGTAGAGGCAAGAGACCTGGCGTAGACCATCTGGTCGCAAACCTTTGAGCTCGTGAATGGCTGGGGACACTGGAGAATTCCTCAAATACTTTGCATCGGTAGGTCCCCTAAACGATGACATTGAGCTCATCCAGAGCATCCGAGGGAGGTTTGATGTCGAGGTTCGGAGCATTGATAGTCTCGAGCACGTAGATGTGCCTCTTCACATTGTAGCGCCAGCAAGATCAGCCACCATGTTGGATGGATTCTCTGATAATATATGAAGAGACATGAAGAAGGTTGCGAAGTTGGTTTTAGCGTCTTAGTCCAAGGTGCAGTGACCTGAGAGATCTAGGGTTGTAGAGATTAGAAGGCTCTAGTAGCAATGGCTTGACAATGTCAGTAGTTTGACCAAGTAACGGTTGATGAACAGTTCTACTGTTCACCAACCATTTTTATTTTGTATATTTTACATTTAATTTTGATAAGAACTAGGAAGGCCAAAGGTCATGGAAGACTTATGGTCAGATCTCTTTTTGTATAAGTATTTCCTCTGAATATGGGGAAAGCACTTTTTCTGCATAACAGAGTCTGATTTTGTTGTGTTAATAAGGAGAACTATTTCAGTCAAGAGGTGGCCTTCTACAAGTTTTTGTTTACATGTTTGGAATGAGAGTAGTGTTGTTGGCATGAGGAGATATGTATCTTTTCATGCATAGTAATTGTATTCAATTTATGATTAGTCTCTTTTATTTGAATGTAATTCGTTAGCATGGTCAGTTAATGAGCCGTCTCTTATTCGAAACAATATTAAACATCAGTTGCAAGTTTGATTTATATGAAAGGCAATGTGTATTCCTTTTATGAGTAATTAGATAGCAATTAATCTCAAACAAAACCTTGTTCATCGGTGAACCCAGTAATTGATTTATTTGGACTTGGAATTCATATATGATGTTTAATCTCTTTTAATTATGCTCCTGCAGGATAGGTTAGAATAGTTAGGATTAGTATAAGTAGGTAGAATTAGTATAGATAATGCATGCTGCATATAGGTTAGTTGTTACTTTTGTTGATCTAATTGAAGTCTTCCTTCAGGATGCAATCTTTTAGCACCTATGGTGGTTTATGGGATCCTTTAAAACCCATCAGAATTAGTCACTCCAAACAAAATGAAATCTAATTGGAGTCTGTGATCAGGTTAGTTCTCCTTTCTTGGCACAACGAACATTTGCCCCGTCAACAAAATTGGTGCTAGAAGGAAGGTGGCCCCCTTTCACAGCTTTTCAAGATTTCATCTATAAATGAAAGTTTTCCCTTAACAGTGATTGGTGAACATGTGTTTTATCTTTTAATTTCATTGTTAAAAAAGTATCGAAGCATTTATTGGTCACATCTTTGCAATCGCAGGTTGCACATGGGTTCGAAAAGATTAGTGTGTGGATCGTAAAGGTCGAAAAGATCCTTCCACTCATTTGGAAGAGCCTCACTTCGAAGAAACAGATGTCCCTCTAAGTTTCGTGTTTGTGCTACCCAAGGAAGAGAGACTATGGGAGTATCCCATCACTCAGGAACAACCAGTCAGAGCCCTCACTCGTGCTTATGTACGTTCCCTCTCTCAGCTCCCTATATTTCATTCTTTACCTCTGACAGCTCAAAGAAAGCCAAGAAATTTTTCCATAAGTGAAGAGACATCTACCGCCCTTTCTCTTGAAGATATCGTGCTAGAGTCTCTGCAAATAATTGGCACTCCTTGGGAGAAAATTCCCGAGAATCCCCTCTCTAAAGATAATTTGTACTCGAAGAATCAAGAAACCAGTCATCCCTATCTCGATTTGGAAGATCCTAACGAGGAGTGCCCAGAGGAACCCTTCAACCAGAACTTCCCAAATCATAATATGGATAATGTTCCTCCCAGTGGAAATTAACCCCCACTGCCTCCTCCGGGTGGGAATCAACACCCACCCCCTCTGGGAGGACTCCCTCCCTGGCTTGCACAGGATGTTGTGGTAGTACCTGGGTAGCAACATGCCTTGCTAAGGAACACAGAAAGACTATTACCCAAGTTCGACCCCGAGTGGGTAGACACAACTGATAACCATATACACTCTTTCTTCCTAGTCGTGCACATGTTAGGGGTAGCAGATGAGGATGTGGTATGTCATCTATTTCCTTCTACTCTAATTGGTGTAGCATCTACATGGTACTTTAGCTTGAGAATTGGATCGACTGCTTCATGGGATGATTTCCAGTGGGCCTTCATGGATAAGTTTGGTGATGATAAGACACATGCAACCTTGGTTTTAGGATTATCATGTTTTAAAATGGAAACCAAGGAAAAGGTCAAGGATTTTAACATCTGGTTCAACACTTTGTTCAATAAAATCTCGGCTAACATTAGACCTACTGATGCAGTGCTCATGGAATTTTACATCACTGCTCTTCCTGTACCTACCACAATGTGGGTCAAAAGGAGTAATGCACAAACCTTGTAGGGTGCCATTGATGAAGTAGTAAAGGTTGAAAATGAAATGATCAACCTCAGAGCGTGTCATCATACAGTCAAAAAAAAGAAAGCCCCTCAACCATCAAATAAGAATAATGGAAATGGTAATAAACTGACTGAGACCAAAGGAAAGGATACCACCGATGTGGAGGGTTTGCATCAGATCATTAAGAAATTGATGAACACAATCATCGATATGAAGAGGAATTCGGGAGAAAGCGTCAATGAAATGGAGGAAATAATAACAACAGAAATTCCTTCAAACCTTTCTATCGTAAGAAAACAAAAGGTTTCTAGGGTCAATTTGCATTGCCTGCTCCACCTAATGAAGGGATTTTAAATATGGAAGACCTAGCTCTTATCGGATCACTTCTCACCAAAGAGGAACCTATAGCAGATCCGGAGCAAGAGCAAGAAGATGAGGAAGATTACGAAGTAGAGGAGCCAAGTGATGAAGTGTCTCAAATCAATGTATTGTGGGATTTAAATGAAAATGGGAATGACGACGACAAAGAGGACAGGATAGGAGAATTTCACACTAATGAAATCCACACATGAAGTAAAGGACCAATTGTGGATGTAATGAAGCATGTGGACCAGACAAAGAAAGACGTTCGCCCTTCAAAGGCATATGTTCCCAAGGTTCCTATTTGGAAGAATGAAGCCAGTGGTAATTCTAAGAGTACGCCAGTCGTTAGCTCTCCAAAGAAGGATACAACATCACCAACTGCAACGAAAGCGACTCAAAATGGTAAATTCCCACCTAAGAATGGAAAAACTGGTATGTTTACTCTGCCCTACCCTGTTTATAACATTGATTACAATATTGTGGATCATCTTAAGAAATATCGAGCCAATATCACATACTTCGATTTGTTAAAATTAACGCAGCAAAGATATTTTTTTTTAAAAGCAATGAATGAATGGAAACGAAAACCTCCCACCAATTAAAATAGCTAAACAAAAACTCCAATTTCCAGACCCATTAGGGCACCTAATGCATCTCGAACGCCACCAGCTATGGAAGCCACTCTGTCAAAAATTAATAGAATGCCCCAAGATGTTAGTGCAGCCATGATAGGAAAGAAATCAAAGTCCATGAATCCACCTTTCCTTATCACATTTGAAATCTTCAATATGAACGTACACAATTGCCTAGTACATTTCGGTGCCTCGTCCACTGTTATGCCTTAAACTATTGCTAAAAGACTCCATGCATTGACCAAGAAAACTGGAACTTGAATTATGCAACTAGGCAAAACGAATGTAAAAGTGATTGGGGAATTGAAAGATGTACTGATTCGTATGACTGCCAAACCACAGTACACATAAGTCATAGGCATAGTTATAATCGACATACTGGAGTCATATGGGATGCTTCTTAGTAGGGATTGGTTAGCGAATCTAAATGGATATTTCTCATCTGATTGGTCCCATCTCTTGTTGCCTCAGAAAGGAAAAGGTGATATACTAAGAGTTGATCGAGAAAGATACATGAAGTATGTAGTCACAGGGCTAAACGACCCCAATGAGCTAGTAATGTTTACCAACTCTATCCTTGGGAATTATAGTTTTGACATTTGTGCCATGGAAACTTATTTTGGAGAATTCCATGCAGAGACAGTTGAATAAAATGCAACAAATACATAGTTGGAAGCTCTCCCCTGTAGTCCAACTGATGAGCTACCCTGTAATATAGTAGATGATAGGACTAATTTTATAGAAAGTAGTTCAATTAATGTAGTATTGGATTCTATCTTTTGGACTCTCTAATTTGATGGCTCTAACTGCCTGGAGGGTGTAGGTGTTGGAAGCATCCTCATAGACCCACAAGGGAACCAACATTTGATGGCTATCCGGTTGGAGTTCACATGCACCAACCACACTGCAAAGTACGAAGGCTTGCTGCAGGGCCTAAGGAAAGCCATTGATATGAAGGTGAAAAATATTAATGTTTTTGGTGACTCACAGATAATCGTCAACCAGGTAAGGAAAAGGATACATTATAATTCACCACATCTAGTAAGATACCAGCATGAGGTATGGAGCTTAATTGATAGTTTTGATTCTTTTAATATCAGATACATGCCTCGAGGGAAAAACCAAGATGTCGATCTGATGGCTTATATGGCTTCAAAACTTTTGCTTGATCTTAGATTAAAGAAGAGTAAATATTATGTTGAATTGATTTTCAGACCATCTATACCTGATAACATCTCAAATTGGTAGGTATTTGAAGGTGATGAGCAAATCCTTAAGTTCTTGCATTACGAAAAGACATTCAAAAATGCATTCATTGATGAAAAAGAGCATGACAGGCTTATGAATGAGAGTAAGGATGAGGAAAAAGATCAGTCCAATATAATTCCAAAATCAGATGTCAAGATGGAGCACTTTTATGACTTGCATGATAAGTCTAAGAGGCCAACTAACTACAAAACACATAGCTCATCCATGAAGTATGAGCTGGTCAATCTTGGAACCAAAAAAGACCCAAAGAATGTTAATTTGGGCTTACGATGCTCTCCACAGGAAAAGGCTACATTTGTCAAGATGTTTAAGGAGTATGAGGATGTCTTTGCATGGACACATGATGACTTAAAAACCTTTGATACAGGCATGATGCAACATGTGATTCCTTTGGAAAAGGATATTAAGCCTTACCAACAAAAGCTTAGTAAGATGTATCCAAGTCTGGAACCATTGGTAAAGAAAGAGTTGAACAAAATGCTGGATGCTAAAATCATTTTTCCAGTCAGGCACACCCGATGGGTGGCCAACCTTGTGCCAGTAAGAAAAAAAAAGTGGAGACATTAGATTATGTGTTGATTTTAGGAACTTGAACAGAGCATCACAAAATGATAACTATCCAGTCCCTTCCACGGGAAAACATTCTTCAATATGTTTCTAGATATGAAAGGTTGTCCTTATTGGATGGGTTTTCAGGGTATAATGAAGTGTTGTTGTTGAATGGAGATCAACTTAATACATATTTCAACACTAGATGGGACACCTCCACGTATCGTAAGATGCCATTTGGTCTTATTAATGCTGACACCAAATTTCAAAGAGCTATGGACATAGCTTTCCGAGGATTGATTAACAAGTCAGTTGTGGTTTACATGGATGACATTATTGTGTATTTGTATCACAAAAGGGATCATATTTACCACTTTAAGCATATTTTCAAAAGATGCTGAAGGGATGGAATATCATTGAATCCCAAGAAGAGCGTTTTCACAGTTACAGAAGGGAGGCTAATGGGTCATATCCTTTCTAAGGAAGGGATTATTATTGATCCTGAGAGAATAGAGACCGTCATGAGAATCCAACCTCCTGCAAATAAAAAGGTGATGCAATATTTCCTCAAGAAGATTAATTTCGTAAGGAAATTTGTTTCAGGATTCATGGAAATAGTTTCTCCCATTCAACTAATGATAAAGAAACATGTCACATATAGATGAAGCGATGAAGCTAAGACATCATTTCAGCAAATTAAGGAGGCCATCAGAGAGCCTCCTACGTTGGTCAGCCCTAATTTTGAGAAAGAATTATTCCTATATACTTTCACTTCTAATACTTCATATGCCACAATCCTCACCCAAAAGAATGATATCGATGATGAAGTCCCAATTTCTTATATGAGTTCCAATCTTTAGGGAACATAAATGAAGTACCCAGATGTGGAGAAACAAGGTTTTGCAGTTTTTAAGGCCTTGAAACATTTCTGCCCCTATTTACTAAAGGTTAGGACTAAAGTAATTGTTCCCCACCCTGCCGTAAGAACCCTCTTCGTATAGAGGGAAATGGGAGAATGAAGAGGGAATTGGATGACTGCTCTTCAAGAATATGACCTTGAGATTAATCTAGCAAAGATAGTTGGGGGGTAAGGAATGTGTAGGCTTGCAGTGGAAGCCTTAGCAGATAAAGAAGGAACTTCAGAGGAACCTAAAGCACAGTGCACGTGGGGTGCGCAAGAAGAATTCCGAAAGGAGCCCAGATGGGACAATGAGATGTTGATGTATGAGCGTGAAATATTGTAAGTCCTGTTAGGCTCTGATTCTTGGTATTACGACATACGTTTTTATCTAACCCTAGGATCATGTCTTGAGCATATGGATGCATCAAGGAGAAGAGTGCTGAGGTTAAAATCTAATCAGTACCACTTAGCCAATGACATATTATATAGGAAGAATTATGATGGAGTTTGGTTGAGGTGTTTGGAAAAGGGTGACGCAGATCATGTATTGAAAGAAATGCACGATGGCCCAGTAGGTGGTCACTACGGTGGAGAGACCACTGCTCACAAAATATTAAGTCTAGCTGGATATTATTGGCCCAAAGTGTTCAGAGACTCACATGCCTATGCTTGGAAGTGCAAGGTATGTCAAATTTCCACAGGGCAAGAAAGAAAGCTAGTTGTTCCCCTCAAGCCTGTTATGATTTACCACCCATTCTAGAAATGGGGCGTGGATTTCATAGGTGAGATCATTCCAAACTCTTCACAGTAGCATAAGTATATACTCATGGCAACTGATTACTTCACCACATGGACCGAAGCCATCCCTCTTTGGAAGTTTAACAAAGATGAGGTAATATCTTTTATTGAGAAATTCATTATCAACAGGTTTGGTATTCTTGACACTCTCATATTTGATAATGCTTCTTACTTTTCATCACTAAAATTGACTGAATTTTCTATTGATAAATCAATTCGCATAAGGTATGTTGCAAACTATTACCCCCAAGGAAATGAAGTTTTAGAGTCATCAAATACAAACGTCATCCACATAATCCATAAATCTATCACAGACAACCAGAGAAATTGGCATAACGCTCTAACAAATGCTCTCTGGGCCGATAGAGTCGCCCCAAAAGTAGCATTAGGAAACTCCCCATACTTCCTCATCTATGGACAGGAAGTGACCTTACCTCCCAATGTTTCCCTTCCCTCTTTACAAATCTCCCAAGCTTCGAGAGGAACCCCTTCAATGTTACCTCAAAAGAGGATCAACCAACTCGTGAGGTTGGAGGAATTGAGAGATAATGCTAGAAATAAGTTCAGGAATCACCAAATGATTGTGAAGAGATGGTTTGATTTCCATCAGGTGGGAAATAAAGATTACCAAGTCAGAGATCTAGTCTTGAAATGGGACAAGTTGAGTGAGCCGAAAGGCAAGCACATGAAATTCCAACACTTATGGCTAGGCCCGTTCCAAGTTGAGGAAAAAATTGGTCAGGGAACCTACAAATTGAAAACTTCACAGGGAGAGATTGAAAATCCCCCTATTAATGATAAGCATCTTAAGCAGTATTTCTGGTACCCACCACATGGTGGTTACCTCTTGAGTAGGTTAGGATTTTTTTATTTGTTGTTAGCCAATTTTTTTTTCTTCTTTTGTTTTCTGAACTTCAGTTTCTTTCAGCAATTTCATTTCAATCTTTCAATTTCATTTTTTCCTTTTATAGCTTTCTTTTGATTGCCCTAACTTATCATCTTCAACATTTTGCATCCCTCACTAGCCTATTGATGAGTCTACAAATCTTAAATTCATTGTTACTTTGCAAGTCAAATGATCCTTTTGATGAGCTGTTGAAAGTTGGAAAAATCAGGGGTAAAATTCAAATCAAAACCACTCATTGGAAACTATTGGGAACTAGGTAGACTCTGTTGATAGCCTAGATACCCTGAGTATGTAGGGACATCCCTATAAAATGAAGAATGTATAACCACATCTAGAATGGCATGGCAGAATGTTGCACTTTGAAAGGTCCTACCCAGACCTAACTTATACTTGCTTATAGGGTTTTCAGTTATTCTCCATTGGTTCCACCCACTACACTAAAATTGTCGATATCCATCATCTACAAGTAAACCTCCTTTCATGGGCTAAGCTCACTGTCATATATCCTGTGGCAAATTAAATTATTCTCTAGTCCTTGTGCCTGAAACTGAAAGGACTTATTTAAAAGAAAATAAAATTTCTAGTTCTTGTGCCAATTTGGAATGACAGGTTGTTTGGGAAGCTAGTTGGAGTAGGGACTGTTGCTGGACTCAGAGTACCGGTTGACACAGCAAGCCCCAACCTTGCTTAAGAGGTTTAAAAATATGTTGTAACCCATGACTGTGCCCCATTCAATCATATGAAAGTATAGCACTCAAAAAATTCTTACATGAAGTGCAGATGATCATATATATATATATAAAGAGCTAAGGTACACACCTAAGCAGGTATTGAAAAACAAGTGATGGCCCCGAAAGGATTTTGAAAGTTGAAACATGCGTAAAGTATGGTTAATGAATCCCATAATATGACCATTGGAGAATGCCTTTCGAAACCCTAGTGGTAAGTAGCGATATTTGTCTTTATCCTACTAGAAGGGAATAATGCTAAGTGGAACCCATGCCTATCCTTCTATACAGTTTTCATTTCAAGTTTATCTTTAACTCCCTAATGTTCTACTGGTCCAAGGTTTATTTGGTAACAAAGATAACTGGTTCGACCAGTGGTTCGCCATTTGTTGTGGCAACAACCACCACCCTATTAAATTTTTCTCTACGACAAAATTGAATGGGTCCCCCTAAGAAGTTCGATCCTCTATTTCTTTGAATGATAACTGGAGTTGTCGGATGGAATTATGTTTTCAAAGCTGAATGATTTTAATGGTTTTAATGATTATGGTTGCAATGTATTTTTAGATTAAAATGGAAACTTTGACTTTGTATGCCTAGATAATTTCATGAAGTGCTTGATGCTATAATCCGTGAGATTAACCCAAAGGGTCCTAAAGGTTGAATCTTGTCTGGTGTCAAAGCTTTGCCTAAGTTAGTAGGAGTTGAAGAGAAAATCTAGCACATGGCGCATTTCATTTTTTTCAAGAGATATTTGATTCTAGAGTTCTAGACTCTAGAGTTGTGAGCAAAAATGTTACCAATTCTGCCTAGCTCTGAGCACCGCCATTCTGTTGTCATGTGATCGCTTCCTCGGATTCTAGATTTCCGGAATTCGGGGAAATTTCTTTCGAACAATTGCATATCCATACCCCAGATTTTTGGACTTCGGAGGTGTCCCTTTTCACGGCGCCGAATGTGAATAAATGAAAGCAAATCTGAAGGAGGTGTGTTCCCATCGTGCAGAAAGATTTTAATCATTTCACTGCGTGGCTAGCTGTTTCACATTTAATTGTCAGTTTCCCTTAAAACATTGCCTAGCAAGTTTGGAGCCATCATTTTGTTGTGTCTAAGTAAGGATTATCACGCTCTCTTGAGATTTAGAGTCTAAAAGATTCACAGAGTTCCCAGTTATAAAGTCTTGTTCCTTTTGGAAGTCTTGGTTATGGTAAGGTTTGTTTTTAGGAATTGCTTTCATATCTTTCATGGTTATAGCTAATGTTAATCATTTTTGTAGGCGAGGAACAAGCGAGGAAATGTAGAAGTTGAAGAAGTAGAAGAAGAGGAAGGTGCCCAGAGCCCCGATAGCTCCTCCTGACTTGCCGCCTCCTCAAACCATTTTTGGAGACACAAAGGTATCCACTGAAAATGAATATTTCCACTCATGGACCGACCTACATCTATTATACTCGAGTGTGCCGTCGATTTCGGAGTCCTTTAAGGAGGAGTCGGAGGAAGAAAGTACCGAGAGAGAGTAGAACGAAATGAAATTGAACATCCATAGGTCTGGAATCCATCTAATTGCCACCAGGTCAGCCCTGATTTCCTTACAAAGAAGTGACCCTGTAGGTGGTACAACATGTGCATCTCCCAAGTCTTAACATAGTAAGTGATGCAGGGCTAATCCTTGGAGATTTTTCACCTGCCACATTCGGCGAAATCTATAAGCTGCTTGCTTTGGAGGAGCTTTTCAATGCGGAATTCTTGGATGGGTTCTACTCTTTAGGCCAAAAGGCCCATGACACCATAGAGGACTGGTATCCCTCTGAAACATATTTTGCAAACAAAGCCCCAGCGGCGAAGTACCTTACCACTTATTTCATTCCTCCGGTCATGCATCTATCGGCCATGTATCCAAGCTATTCAGAGAATCCAATGCTACCCATTTGAAAAGTGAGCAAGTCCCACTAGCGTTAGGAATCCTCAAGAGAGTGACACTATATTAGGTTGGGCAGACCTACCTATGGTTTTGTGCATGGTTTTCGCACATGGTTTTGGACACGATGGTTTTTGGTCCATGGTTTTGGATGTGGTGGTTTTCGGTCCATGGTATTGGATGCTTCGGCATGTATAAATATGTATTGTAGCATTGAAAGGAACATAATGAAAAATCAATTTGGTAGTCCCGATTTTGGGATCCAGGGAAAATCTCTTTGTATATGTTTTTTATGTGTTATGCTCCCACATTGTTTATTTTCTATGCTTTAAAATTCGTATGCAGGTAATTTCTGTACGGGGTTAAAACCTACACCATGAGCAGACATCCTCTACCTTCTTAGGTTTATCAATTTGCATCCACCAATGTGTTATTCCTTTTCTATCTCTAGCTCATAAAGAAGTGGGACTATAATATTTTGGGGAATAATCCTCCCTCCTTCAATGAATTTGTAGTAGCAGCTCTAACTAGGTTGTGGACTAGACTCTTGGAGCTTTCAGAAGTCCTTCTAAAATGTTCTTGGGGAGGTTCCCACCTCATGTGGTTGTTTTTTCACATTATTCCCTTCTAGTAGTACATTTTTCTCCTCTAGCAACACATTCTTCCCCTCTTGTAACATACTTTGTCCCTCTTGTAGCTTCCCTTTTTCTTCTTGTTGGAGGGTTGTTGGTGTCTTGGGTTGTTTGAGGGAGGTTTATCTAGAGGTAGGCCTCCTCACATATGTTATAGGAGCCTTTTTTTATGGTTTTGGATAAATGACCTCATCAATTTTCCTTCAGTTGGTCCTACCTCCTCTTTCTTTGTTGGGGACTCCTCAATTGTGATGGGGACCTTTGTGGTAGTTTTTGGCCTCCCTTGCTTGATCCTGATGCTTTTCTTGGTCTCAAAATATAGGGGGATTTCCTTTGTATCTTCCTTTTATGTTTGACTAAGGTGCCTAAGGTAGCTAAAGTTGAGGCTACCTCATGTTTAGTGGTTCCTAGAGACAAGCTTTTTTTCTATGGGGATATCTCTATTTCTCTGGGCTCAGTAGTCCTCTTAGGATTTAATGTTTCCTTTTATTTTCTTTACCCCTCTTCTTTTTCATATTTTGCTTCTCTGACCTCTGCCTTTGTTTCCTCTTCTATATTTTAACCTTCTTCTTCTCCCTCTTTTTTCGTGTCTGTTCCTCCAACACTAGAGGTCAGGGTCTCTCCTGATGTGAGGGCTTGTGCTTCTATGAAAGTCTCTCTATCCATGTCTGTGAATTTGGATCAGAGGAAAAATATTCTAAAATTGTGCAAGGAATCCACCACTATCAGTTTGATGAGGCATGATGGGCTAGGTTTTGGTGTTTCCCCTCTCTTACTTCTTAACTCATTTCCCACATGGACTGCAGGAGGAAGTATGGCACACTAAGTCTTTGAGAAGGAGGAAATTATGCCTTGAATCTAAGTTCATGAAGTAATCTAAATTGGTAAGCATATACCACACTCATTCTCCCTTTATAGGATATGTAATTGAGAATATAGTAGGCCATGTCATCCCAAGGATAAGGCAGGGTTTCCCTTCTACTCCATTCTTGTCCTCAACAAGCTTTTCTTTGGAAATGATTTTTTTTTTTAGCGATGACACTCGCAGCTTTGTCTTCTCTACTCCATTTGATCCCTAGAGGTAGGGTTGTTACTCTACTAATTCTTTCAGGGATGAAAGAGATATTCAACCCCCTCACAACAGTGGTCACACTATCCTCTGTTTTAGAATTCAGATCCATGGAAAAATCAGGGGCAAGATCACCATATACCCTTTCAATAACTTGAAGAACCCTAGCCATTGGTGTATTCTAAACATGTCTACCACATGAGTGTGTAGATGGATTATCTTAGCATCTAAGGGCTCCCTCTTGTTGAATCCTCCTTCCATGTCTTCTTCATTTCCTTAGTTAAGCGGGGGAGAGATGCTTCTTCTATATATTCAGTGTTTAATTCAATGGAAGCAGTGAGTAAAAAACTCCTTGTCAATAACAATTGCCCATGTTTCAATCACTATACTGCTCAAAAATACCTTTTAATTGCAAAATTATATTACCACTATCTGTACAATTTGAGTAGAAATTACATAGGATTTGATGGATGGATAATGGAGACGATGACGCTTACTTCTTGTCAAGTAGTCTATGATGAAGATGATAATTGGGAAATCAATTTAAACCTCTATGGCCCTTTTTCACCTTCTCAATCTTCCTACAACAATCTCTCGGACCTCCTCTAGCAATTGTAGGTCTGCAGGCAGCTCCTTCCTGTTGCAATTGAAAAATGGGATTTAAAACTCCTTGGTGGAATACTAAGCTTGTCCTCTCCCTAACTGTTTTTGAAATGAGTGATTATGCAAAAGCAACCGAGCCCAATTACATAATATGCCATTTTTGAGTTGAGGCTTGGAGCACTATGGTGACTTGGCATCACATGAGGTTTCCTCTTTTGGACCATTGTCCCCACTCTGAGTAATTATTTATCCTTGCATTGTAATCACCACCCACTATTTGTGATTCCAATTCGGTCATTGTGACATCTCCACATTGCATAAGTGCTTACCATCACTTTTATTTCACTAGATGAGGGTGGCCAAGTTAACATGCCACCTCCAAATTATTAAAACATCCCCTCTCGACATTTATACATTTTTGTTATACATAGATAAGGAGAAGGTAAGAATTTTCCATACTTGTGCCTACCTCATGATCGAATTGTTGTAGGGATTTGCATGTTGGAGTTGTACCATATCATTGGCATTAAGGGAGTTGACTTGCTATCTTATTTCCTATGTATTTCTTCATTTCTCCTCATGATACTTGAATATTGTGTTTGTTGTTTCTGAAGTTACCTCATTGATCTTCAAGCTACTGTTGCTGGTGGAAAATTTTCTTGGGAGTGAAATGAATTCTTCAAAGTTGTCTCATAAGGTTCCATCATCCCCTCTGATGAGAAAAAAACAAGATCACTGATTTATGTGATGTGTACATATACTCCTATAGGAGGAGCTTTCCTTCGTGTAGTAGTCATTTCCTTTTCCTCTGGGGTCTTCAATCCACATGGGGATGATGGGAAAATTTTTATCAAGTAATAAGGAAAATACTAGGATCATGAGTGAGTAGGGTAGACTTGTAGAAATCAAGATGATGTCTTCTGTGTTTTTATATATATATTTTTGAAAGATAGGACATAGTGGAGAATTTGATGATTATTTTTGTGAAATGAGAAGGATGAGTGATGGATGGATGATGGATTGTAATGGGGGGACTTTATTCAAAAAAATTAAAGTCATAAGGTTCCTATTGGGCTTTCCTATTTCTTGGTACTCCCTCTGATAGCTTTTCATAACCCTACTCTAGCACCATGGCACCTTCCTATAGCAATTATAGGTCCTTGTTGTAGCATCACAGAGAGGAGGTAAGAATCAAAGTTTAGGATAATGATATGGTGGAGAGAAGTGATTACATGAGTGGAGATGATGGATAGGAAGTGGATAGATGGAGGAATAAAGGAAATATTTAAAATTTTGGCCCAATAGCCATGAAATATGCCACTACATATAATCCTACAAAATAAAAATAAAAAACAGAAGTCAACAAACATGGTAAAGCTCTTTCCCTGTGTTTTTTTTCTTTTTTCTTGAGAGACACAGGCTGCCTCAAAGGAATTTTTCAACCTTCTTTCCTTCCCTATGTTCCTTAAGAGATTTTTTCACCTAGGGATCTTTATTATTTTTTCTTCTCTTTTGTTTGCTCCTAGGATGCCTGAGAGAGGTTTTCAACCTAGGAGTTGGCTCAAATGCCTCATAGAGGTTTACATTGAGGCCTTTTATTTCTTCTCTTTCTTTCCTTCTTTTGTTTTAAGAAAAATATCTAAAAGAGTTGTGGACTGGAACCTATGGTACTCCCAATCACATTGACTTTTCAACTGATCGTACTCATGAATTTTTCCTTAGACATAGGTTTGATGTATAAGTTCAACTTATGACCATTGACAAGCAAGGGGATCCCTTCCTCATCAATGGTTCTAATTTGGAAAACTCCATTGTCATGACATTTTCCTACTAGGTATGGTCATAACCATCTTTTCATTAGTTTTCCATTAAAATATTTGAACCTAGAATCATATAACAAGGCCAAATCCCCTTCTTGAAAAACATTTTCCTTGATATGATTACCATGCAAGGCCTTCCATTGCAATTGTATAAATTTGTAGGATGACCTGGATTTTGAATCATCCAAGCCATTCAATTGGAGTAGCCTTTCTTGCTATGCTCTGGCGACACCTAAGTCCAGTTGAGCTTCCATTATCAAAGTGTTATATTCAAACTCAATAGAAAGCAATGATTTCTTTCCATAAACTAAATCATATGGAGTGAACCCAGTAGTGGTCTTCCAAGTGTTTTTATAGTTCCAAGCAGCCTCCACTAATCTATCTTCCCAGTCTCTCTTGCTGCTACTCACAACCATGGTGAGGATGCTCTCTAATTCCATAT
The DNA here is from genome assembly GCA_000404065.3 of Pinus taeda. Classification (NCBI taxonomy): domain Eukaryota; kingdom Viridiplantae; phylum Streptophyta; class Pinopsida; order Pinales; family Pinaceae; genus Pinus; species Pinus taeda. The sequence continues at coordinate 261,472 of APFE030941841.1, forward strand.
TTGTAACCTCTACTTGCCCATCTGCTTGAGGGTGATAGGAAGTACTTGTTCTCTATTTTATATTTTGTTTCCTCAAGATATTCTTAGTCAAATGTGATTTGAATTCATCCCCCTGATCGATGACTATCTCCCTTGGATACCGAATCTTGTAGAAAATATTTTCTCTTAAGAACTCAACCACTTTCTCCTTTATTGATGCTTTGACAACCTTTTTCTTAGCCCACTTTGTCAAGTAATTAATGCACACAATGATGTACTTTTTCTGCCTCGATGGTTGATAAATTGGCCCAATGAAATCCATGCCCCACTTGTCAAATGGTTCTAAGGCCACTTGAGGTTATAGAGGCATATCATCCCTAGGTGGGGGTTTCCCTATCCTTTTCCATTGATCACATCTTCTAGTATACATTCTTGCAGCTTCATGCAGAATGGGATGATAGTATCCAATTTGTAAATCTTTGAAAGTTGTTCTCTTGGAAACAATATCACCTCAACACGGCCCATCATGGTAGTGTGAGAGGATGTCAAAGACCTCCTCTTCCCTGACACAACTCCTTAAAATCTGATCTAGTCATAGTTTGAAAAGGTTTTCGCCAATCCAAGTGAAAGGAGCACTTTTCCTGACAATTATTCTCTTCTCCCTAGATAATATATTTGAAGTAAATATCCCAAGAACTAGATAGTTGGCTATGTCTACAAACTTGGGAGAGAGCACTGAGATATAAAAAAATAAATAAATAAATAAAAATAAAAATAAAAATAAAAATAGGTACTCATTTGTTAGTTAATCATCGATCATCGCTTCATCACCTACATGCAAAGTAAGTCTAGACAAAAAAATTACACTTACAATTTTTTTTTCTTTGCTTGTCAATGATAGTCAAATGAAATTGTTGTAATAGTAACAACCATCTAATCATCATAGAATTCACATCAGTCATATTCATCAAATATTTAATAGTTTCATTATTAGTATGCACAGATGTTTGGTTTGCTATGATATAGTTCCTGAATTTATTTAAGGAGTGTACAACAACTAAGCGTTTTTTTCAGTGACAATGTAGTTCAATTCAGCCTTAGAAATTTTTTTGCTAATTCCCCCATAGCTTTTTTTGATGAATCAATATGGATGTGGAAATACAAATCCCATTTCAGACCCCTAAGTATGGGTGCAACGGTCAATTTCTCTTTTAATATTTCAAGGGTCTCTTGGCAGCTACTTGTCTAATAAAATTCTGAGTCCTTGGCCAACAATCCAAACAATGGTGAATCCACTTGTCTAAATTCCTTCATAAAACATCTATAATAACCCACTAAGCCCAAAAAAATCCTAACATCCTTTTTAATTTTAGGGGTAGAGACCCTTTTGATGATGGAAATCTTGTTTGGGTCCACCTGTATCCCTTCCTAAGAGATGGAATTTCCAAGGACAATCCCTCCATTCATTATGAATTCGCATTTCTTGGGATTCAGTGAGAGGTTCATTTCAATTAATTTTCTTAGGATGCTACCCATATTAGAGAGAGCCTCCATGAGGTAACATCCATAGGGAGTGAAATCATCCATGTAAATCTCCACAGGATCATGAACAAGCTCAACAAACATGCTCAAAATTCCCCTTTGAAAAGTGGCAGGGGTATTGCATAGACCGAATGGTATGAACCTAAAACTTGGTCATTGAAAAGAAAAGGCAAATGGTCTTTCTTTGTGGCCTTTTTTAGGTTTGTGTAATCCACTCAAATCCTCCACTCCTCATTTTGATTTAGGACTAAGAGTAGAGGGGACACCCACTAACTATCTGAGATGGGGTATATGAATACTGCATCCAACAACTTTTGTAATTCTTCCTTTACTATATCCTTAAGGGTCAGGTTCATTCTCCTCTAAGGTTGGAACACAAGTTTTCATCCCTCTTTGACGTATATGTGATTACTACAAACACACGAATACACCCCCTTCATTTCTTTATAGTCCCAAACAAAACCACCTAAGTGTTCTCTCATCATCTTGCACAATTTATCTTCTTGTTTGGCTGAGAGAGAGGTTAATATTTAAGGTTATAGATGGACCAAGCTCTAAAACTTTGACATGTTGAGGACTTGGTTGCTATGGGGTAAAATGCACAGGATGAAAACTACCCTCAAAGGCCTTCCCGAGACCTACGACAGACCATAATATTATCTGCAAAAGATACCAAGTTGTACACATGTTCATCTATCAAACATAAATTGACAAGGTATGGAGAGAGGATCACCTTCAGTTCCTTCTAGATTTGCTTGGGGATCTCTATATGGCAAGAAGAACTCCTTCAAGACTAGCTCTAAGAAAATTCCTGCATAAAGGACAAGGCAAACTAATCACAGCATACGCTCTTGAAAACTAATGTAAGAATCCACAATAAACATATATTAGTGTATAACTTAACTACTCATCTCGACAAGCATGAGAATGAACAAATAAACGAACAACATTACCGAGACTACGGAGTAGGGAACACAACTACAGTTCTATATTCAGAATGGAAAAGTGATTACAACTACCCCTTGTATCAGCCTTCCTTACCCCTTCTTCCTCTCTCTCTCTCTCCCTCTTTCAGCTAGCTTCATCAAGAATATGACAATTCACAACATCTCTATGGGCTATCCTTCCAAATGCTCTGATCCTTTTGCGATGACTCTCTCGCTGCTTATGTAGCAATCGAATTAGGGCTGCCAAGTTCCTCCTAGAGTTCATTAGGGCAAAAGCCATGAACCTGCCCTGTTTACAAGCTTTTTCCCATTTGCCTTCATTCTTAGATTGGAATTTCTCCAAATATCTTGATTTTTGGAGTTTCCTTACTTTTCTTGAGCAAATTTAGGGATTTAATATCTAGATATTTATGAGCATATTCATTGGCCTAACCTTCTGAACATCCCTTAGGTTCACTAACGCTCCCCCTAGTGTAAGAAGATGAGTTAGTAGGGTGACTAACACTCCTTTATGCTTGGTAACAAGCTTTATAAAGCAGGTTGACAGTGTATAGAGAGCATTAGTGTGGATTCCAGGCCTGCAATTGTGGTCTTTACTTCAGTCATCTTGTCTTTCACCTCTGAGTTGATGAGGCAGAGATGATGGCCGAAATACTTTATGAAAAACACTGTAATTTGCTGTCAAAATCTTTGTAGAGAGAGAGAGAGAAGTTTCGGCCAGCAAGGAAAACCTGATACAACACAGATACATATATATAAACTACTAAAACCATGTCCTGAGTTGGGCATTCGCATGCTCATTAGCTATGTCAGAGTAATTTTCTCATCTGAGATATAACAATGCTGGCCGCCAATATGGCACAGGGCAGATCTAGTGTCATAATAGATCATCCTAAAACAGTTGTCTCCAAAAATAATATCCACAGCTTGGGAGAGGAAACAAGGCTGGATGATGCAAGCCTCTACCCAAGGTCTTGATTCCCGCTTCAACAAACAGCACAGATCGGTACATGTGATAAAATATGTTGACGTCGAACATGCACAAAATCATCTGATTACCAGCCAATAATGGAGCCCATTAACATGTGTGAGGAAGGCCGCTGATAATGGTGATGGTCTCCAAGATGCACAATGCAAACTAGTGAGTGTGAAAATTTTCTTTGTCGTCAAACACTCGTAGAATTGCTTAACCAGGAACCAATAATGAAAACCCATGATCAAGCACAAGGCAACCTGCCACTAATGTTTGCAAGTACCAAGGCACTGAATGTGTTTCTGGGTTATCTTCCTAGATAGAGTGTTGAAGTCGATAGGAAGAAACCTGTCGAAAGGTAGGCAATGATGTTTCCTACATCAGTCGCCATGAAACTGGACAAGAATGATTTTGTTTTTTGAGGAATCTTTTGAGCATTTGGGTCTAAACAACGGAGGGCATGATGAAAGGATATGTAGGATCAGTTGATAGAGGAAACAAATGGGGACCTTTAAACAATAGAAGGCACGACAGTGGTTTTAACCAGACAGCACTAGACTCACGAACACTACAGAGTATTTAAGATACGAAGATGCAATTACATCAGGGTATATAGGCTAAAAACTCATAGATTGGTAGGGTTGATTTTGAGAGGCTATCAAAATGAAGGTTTTTCTGAGGGAATGCCATGTTCAAGGGAAAGATTGTTTCCAAACCACGCTTTCAAATATGGAATACAATTGTATTTTCCACTTTCCCCATCTGATTTTTTAATGAGTTCAAACGGGTAAACTCATCGATCTTTTCATGTTTAAAGAGTCTAAAAATGATCACAAAATAATGACTCTTTGCCCTATCTGATTTGTTTAATGAGTCCAAATAGGAAAACTCATCAATTTTTTCATGTTTTAAGAGTCTGAAAAGTATCATAAAAAGAACGACTCTATATCTTGTCTGTGTATTTAAAGAGTCCAGACTAGACAACTCGGTGGTCTTTTCATATTTAGAGAGTCTGAAAAGATCGTAAAGAGAGACTCCATGGTGGTCACTTTGTCATAGTTGTTAACCGGGTGCAACAAAAGGTTAATAGAATACCTGAATTAGTTACTTTTCTGTATTTTAATCTATTCAACCTGAATAAAGAGAAACCTTTTTCCAATAGATGTCAACCTCATTTTGTTACGAGTACGAGGCAACGAACTAAACTCGTGTTTTTTCGTGAATTTTTAACAAGCCTAGTAACAAAACTCAGGATTTTTCATTTTTTAATGAGCAAGAAAAAGTACCTAAAGGAATGCTCGGGTCATCTTTAGCAAGTTTAATGAGCAGCAAGACATAGCTGAAGATTTTTTCAGTTTAAAGAGAGAGAAAAAAATGCCTAAAAAGTATGCTCTTTTGGTCTTTTTCAGTTTATGAGCTGGAAAAAGATCGAGAAAGAGTTGCTCAGAACATTATTGCATATATTTAATGAGTGCAATGATGAAAAACTCGAAGATGTTTATTATTTTTTAAAGAGCAATAAAATATCACAAAAAGTGCTTTGACCATCGTCACAAAGATTTAACAAGCTTAACGATGAAAACTCAGGGATGTTTATGTTTTTTAAAGAGCGATAAAATATCCCTAAAAGTGCTCCATTGATCGTGGTATATATTTTTAACAAGCCCCAGGACAAAAAACTCAGAGATGTTTATATTTTTTAAAGAGCAATAAAATGTCTCCAAAAGTGCTCTATTGATAATTGCATGCAGCTTTTACTGCTTTTCATTCCTGAAAGTACTTTCATCAAAAGCGGTAAAAAGTGTAAACAAATAGAAATTCCTATTATATGGGTTCATGCATGATAAAAAATAATGGAGACTGGACTACTTCCTCTTTAATGATTTTCAAAAAATCATGTCTCTCAAAGTTATATAAGGAGATTCTTTGAGCTTTCACATGCATCATTTTCACTATTTTGAAGTTTGTGAGAGCTTGCTAGAGCTAAAGAGGAGCAGATTTTCTGCGGACCATTGCAGGAAATCTGAGCAACCATTTGATGTGTCATCAGTCCCGGGTGAGAGCTAAAACCTTGCTCTATGCCTTACTAAACCTTTTTTAACAATTTTATGGGTGGAATATTGCATATCTGAGGTGACCTAGAGCCTTATTTGCACACTAGCGCCTTCCAGATGGCTAGTAGGGTGTGTTAAATCCTCAGTACGAGCCACTGGAGGGCGTTAATCCTCCCTGTACAACACTAGGGGTAGCGTTAGGGTTGTACGGCGTAGTTAAAACCCTCATGCATGGATTCCTTAAGTCATTTTGCCCCATTTTAGCTGTTTTTAGGGTTATTTTGTGCAGGTTTCAAGCTGAAATGACTCACCTATGGAGAGAACGGGCCCATGATAGTGAGGAGTTGCTGATGGAAATGATCTAGCATGCATACTTGCATTGTGCCACTATGGTTTGTTGAAGTATGCAAGGCTAGAGCTGATGAAAGGACAGGAGGATTTACTGAGATGGATCATACAGCGCTGGGATGAATAGGAGCAAGTGTTTAGGGTTGGAGATCAAGATTTGGCAATTGACTAGGATGACATTTACTTTTTGACTGTTTTTTCGTGCCATGGGGCACAAGCAAACCTCACCAGTGGCAGGTCAAATCCACGATCTACATCAGAGCTGGTGCAGATCTACTACATCCCTGAGAGTGGACTATTTAGCAACAGAGTCCCTATAGAGAGGATTTGATCTCAGTCTATGAGGGCAGTTTTATGGTTGATTATGGGATTGGCGGGGTCAAAAAGTCCCCACATAGCGACAAAGGCCCAATTGTTGCTTGTCATTGACTGTGTCTAGCCCTAGATTTTCGACTAGTGTGAAGCAATGCTTCGCCAGTTGAAGGCAGAATTGACAGCATGCAAGACCCATACCCAACACAGTTTTGGGTACGGTACTATCATAGTCTCATTTTTCCTTGAGAGGGTACCTTTCATGTGCCCACGAGTGATCTTAAGTCCCTTTAGTCTGAGGGGTTCAAGGTAGGGTTGCTGCTCATCACTTGATCCTCGCACAGGAGGAGGACCGCTCCAACACTTCTTTGACGAAGACTTCTTCTAGTGGCTCCATAGCCAGATTGTGACTATTGATGACTATGCCTATGAAGGCATGGACTTTACCAGCGATCTAGACTTGATGCTACCACCTGGGACCAACTGGGGTCCTCAAGGTGAGAATAATTTTGACAGTACTTAAGTATTTTTTCACTTTTGAATGTATATGTAATGTTTTTTAAAGGTGAAATAAGAACTGACATGAAACGTTTATGCTTAACACAAATGTGGTGCCAGTACGACCTGCAGGCAAACCTCGTTATGCGTGATGACGCTGCCAACTACTTGCTGGAGGAGCTGATGCCGATAGTCTCTGCGAGGTTCTTAGGAACCTTGAGGGTTTAACTATGGGTGTCCCCCCCCCTTCCTATGAGGGAGATTCCCGCTCATATGTAGTGACACACCGTTGGTGTACCTGAGCGGTTTTTGGTTCCTCTTCGGAGGGTAGCTAGAGTTGTTTTAGCTTTTCTAGAGCAATAGGCTCTTTTTAGAAGGTGTCCTGGCATAGCAATATGAGTGTTTGTAGCTCGGCTTTGAGCCATTTTGTACTTAAATCATCCAAGTTTTGGAATATTTTGATGTAAAAAATAGGATTTTGATCTATATATATATATATATATATATATATATATATATATATATATATATATATATATATATATATATATATATCTATATCTATATATATATATATATACAGATATTTTTGGTATATAGGTGGTGTAAATGTGTTTTTAAATGTTTTTTGTTACAAATTTTTAACTTTAGTAAATGTGTTACTTCTCATGCATGCTGCTATAACAAATGAGGCAAATGCCAATCCAATACATAATTAGCTAACGAATCAACGACTATATTTAATTCTTGAGGAACATGCTCATATGTGATTATTTCAAATCAACATTCCAAGAGTTGCACCCTTAGGTAGTTACGTAACAAGGCTGAATTGTGGACGTGATAATGGTTTGTTAATTGCACAACAAATATCTGGGAGTCTAACCTAACCACCATATTGGAGATTCCCCTTGATGATGCTTCAGTGAGAAGCGAAACAATGGACATGTACTTGGCAATATTTTTGGTGGAGGTACCAAGAAAGATCCCCCTAGAGCAACATAGTTCTAACTCGGGTGTATAGATGACCCAAGCAGCTGATGAAATGTGTTGTGTGTGACAACTGGCACCATCTACGTATCCTACGTATGCTAAGGGAAACAACGACATTTTCATTACAAGAAGAATGCATGAGACAAGTATTCCACTAAATAACAAAACAATCCAATCACATTAAAAATGGGTAAGCAAAACTTATATATACATAAAATTACAAAGCACATGTCCAGTGCAACACTAGGCACAATACTTTTTCAGATAGAGCCCATATGTGGGCTCCTTGAGTGGGATTCCATCCCAATCCTACAGTTCATATGCCCCTGTGGGGAGGACTTTTTTTATGACATAGGGACCTAGCCAAATGGGTCGAAGCGTGCATGCGTCCAAGAGGTTATCTTTTGGATGATAGAGCGATAAGAAATCACCCTCTTGGAAAGAACAAAACCTAACCTCTTTTGCAAATTGGGTTTGTACCCACTCCTTGTGAGCTGCGAGTGCCAAATCGGCATCTCGGTGGGTTTTATCTAGCTATTTTAGGTATAGTAGGTGTTATTCTCCGGTAGTGGTACCGAGCATGGGTTCAATGGCTATTTCGAGGGAAGGAACTAGCCACCCATTTCGTTTTGCCTCATTGTAAAGTTGGATCTCATGCGCGACAAACGATGGATTAAAGTCGAGCATTTCCTCATGAGACCAAACAAATTCATCATGGAATTCCTCATGTAGGCAAGTGGAGCTGAAATTTCCTCAGGACTACAATCTGCTTGCATCTGGGTGTCTTCCACAATGCCTATCATGACTGAAATATCTATGGCTAATGACCTAGAAGTGTCGTCCATATTTTCTTCCACCCAAAAAGTTTGGATGCATGTATAGGGTGGGGAAATGATTTCATTTGTGTCAGAGGAAAGGACTTGAAGAGGCATCATGTCCCAATCAGATGTCAAACCCCAAAGATGCCAATCCTCCCAATGTTGCTCTCCAAAACTCATGATTTCTTGAACGACTTCGTCTGTAGGTATGAGTTGATTGAGTGGATCTAAAGGAGGAGCGATTATGGGAAGGGGGGTAGTACCATCGGCGAGAGCCAACATGACTGGAGATGTGGATGTGGATTGAATATCTTGGTAGGCTGATTCAGCTGGTGACAGTGGCATCTGGTCTCTGAATGTGTCAAGTTCTAAAGTCGCCATTAGGATCTAGGGATCGGTCAGTTCATGAGGAATTGATGAAAGCATGTTGACCGATTGTGAAACCTACGGCCGTTGAAGAGGAAAAAAACCCATCAGGGGGGAATCCTTCAATAGACTGGTACCTAAACTAACATAGCAGTCAGTTCCACCTCCTACTAGGGGTACAAAGCCACTTGGTAATGGTGAATAATTAGGGGTGTAGAAAGACAATTGATCCATTGTAATGACCTTTCCATCCAATGGAAATTGGATGATACGAAAGATAGTGGATACAATGGTCGTCATGGCATATGTCCAACTATGACCCAGCAATAGATTATAGTTGAGTTTCTTGTCCACGACTTCTATGTCCACCGTTACTATGTTCCCAACCAAAATAATGAGAAAACTAGCTAGGTATCCTTTTGGGACAAAGGTGTGGTTGTCGAAAGCTTTAAGGGAGTTCGATGGCGGGGATAGGGTTGGGGACCCAGGGCAAGCCAACATGAGGCCGAGATGACACAGGTTGAAGAACCTTCGTCGATGACAGTTCGGTGTATACCTTTACCTTTCGAAGTGATATGCACTTGAAATGCAAGCTAGTGGGAAAAGGTAGGTTTAGATTTGTCCATGTCGAAAATAGAAAGCATGGAATCTATAGGGTCAATACCTCTGATAGTTGAAAGCAAAGATTTCCTTTGGTTGGGGCATGTTTGAAATACTTCGAGCGCCGACATAGTTGACGGTTCTTGCACCAAATTCTCTATGATGTTATAGTGTTGGGTGGCACGTGCAGATGTATTCTACGTTGTGCACTGAAGTGCCCCCTTGGGGGGTCGAATTTGAAAGTCCTCAACCGGCCTTTCGATATGCAGATCGTTGGGTGGCGATGGGTTTTGACCTGAGGATGGTTCTGCTGCCGGAGCGATAGGAGCTCCATAAGATTTGGCTCTTGTGGCGAGTTCTACCATTTCAAATGTTTAAACGATAGAACTTCCTTCACCAGCTAAAGGATGTTGTGAACCATTGTTGCCCCCTGACATGGGTTGCGGTTGGTTGGCAACGATATTTTTCTATTGTTGAGTAGGAAAAGGATTTCTAAGGATAGCAGGTGCCTTACCAGAATCTCTCTTAGCAAGGTAATCTGTGCATTCTTGAAGACGCGGACAACGCCAGGTTACATCGTCTTCAAGACAAAGTTTGCATGAATATTTGGTGCCTTTATCCTTTTCCTCATCAGTAGGTACAACAGCCTTTTGTTTTGGGTTGGGCTACTTAGATGACTGCTCTCCAGAAGGAGTGGTCTTGTTATTATTCTTCTTGTTCTTGACACTAGATTTCTATGTATACTACACAGAGTTTATCACAGTGGCAGGAAGAGTAGTTTCTTTAGTAGAGGGGTCCACTACCAGCTTGGCAATGGAAACACTGAGTTGTTTTATAGCGACTCCAGAGGTTGCGCCGACAATACCGTTGGTGTGCGCTCTAGGGTGCTGAGTGGTGGGAGGGTTGGGGTTCCTGGGAGCATAGGGGATTATGTCATAGAGAGTGTCAGACTATCAATAAATCAAATCTAAGTGTTTGGCACGACGTATGGATTGGTCTTCTGTGACCGCACCACCTAGAGTGACATCTCTAGCGATTTGTGGGAGCAAGGATTTACAGAACCAGTACGTTAAGAGAAAATCAGGGATGGGAGCATTGACTAACCTTTGCCTATGTCTCCATTCATAGATATGATCAGAGATGTGGGTGGTGGTATCTTGACAAAATGGAGTAAGGAGCTTTGTCCCTTTCTCATAGCGGATAGGTAACTAAAAGTGCTTTAGGAACTCCATTGCTAAAGCGTCAAAGGTATTCACTGACGTGCGTGGTAACTCCATATACCATTTCACAGAATTTCCAGTGAAGGTGTGGGGAAAAAGACGTAACCAAACACTATCATCCACCATAGAGTTTGAAACACACCAGAGATGGTAGGTGGTGATATGGGTGCTTGGATCCTCCCCTTGTTTTCCATCAAACTTTGGAATGTCCATTGGTATTTTATGCGGGATCGGTGGCCATTATAAGTGTTGGTAGATGGGGTCATTTGTCAATTTGTATAAGTCAGGAATATCCAACGTTGCCAAAAAAGGTAGATTGTTGGGTGCCCCCGACTCGGACCATGGTGGTGACGGATGACCTGAGGAGCTTTGTGCTCCTCCCATCGTTTGGTTCCCCATAGTGTACATGGGTTGCATGGTGTAGTAGCTGCTTTGTGGTATGGTGTTGTAGAGTGGATTTCCATGAGGATTTTGATACTGGGGGTATGAAATTGCCCCTAGTATAAGCGGTGCCCCCTTGACTCATATGAGTCTGTGAGTAGGATTCCCCCATGGATTGGTTGGGAATCCCTTGTGGATTCCCAACCAACACAGAACTAACCATATTGCTTTGATTGATGGAGGGAACACTCATGCTAGTCAGCAACTATCCATGCATGACTGAGAATAGAGGGGGAACTGTCACATTCCCCACCGACATGTGCATATTGGGAACTGCCCTAGATATCTGAATCTAGGGGTTCGAACTGTACATTGGCGGCCAACCTTGTTGTTGGCAAACTAGAACCGCGCCCATAGTGCCACATTTAGTGTTATGTGGAGCACTATATGTGGCAACAGTCGAAGGTATGCTTTGTGGCACCATAGGAGTGGAACCTGGCATCTGCTGGGTTCCACTTATAGAGGGTGTTATGTGATTTTCCGTACCTGGGATGAATAGGATAGCAGGATTCCACATCACTGGTGTTGTGATGACTGTCAACTGGGGAAGTGGTAGAGGACCAACATTGTCTCTATAATTCCACAACCCTTGAGGTGTCGATTGGATAGATGAGAAAGTTCCACCTACTGAAGAAGAAAGTACAGGTACCATGGGAGAAACGATAGGATTTGATGGATTTGTAAGTGGATTGTTAAAGTGAGGAAGAAATCCTTCAGTGAAGAAATCCTCCGGAAAACTGGAATCGTCGGTCATCCACACAGATCCCGTGTGCAATTTCGGAGACTGATTCCTCGAAGATGAGGAATCCAAGTAAGTGGAACTCGATGGATCCTCCACAATGAGTGGAGGAGGTCCTAACAATCGTCCGGATTGACAATGAGGGCCGGATGTAGCCACAATGACTGTTAAGTTTTATCAAATAGATTTTAATGTGATATTATTTAAAGTCTCGAAAATGATAGCACTTAGGTACCTAAAAAGAAAAAATACACTAAATATGTCAATTAGCAAACAGAGGGAAATTACCTTGTCTAATAAGCATCGATTATTGGAGATGAAACCCAGTCTCTCAATGAATAACAAAGAAGGATGGCCAAATGTACGATTACAGTTACTTTTGAGCTTCGCCCGAACCTCAGATTGAGGGGAAAAGTACTCTCGTGAAGACGAGCACCCTCCCAAAAAATGAAGACAAAGTACATCCGTCTGTTTTAGGTACCAAGACAGCCCATCCCAGTCACCTTGTGTAAGTACCTAGAAGTTTTGGCCACTAGAGATACCTCAAATCACAAACATTACTAGGGGGACATAGTTGTAGACATCACACTGTGTGGGCAGGATACCTGAGTCCCCGACTCGGTTCCGAAATCCCTAAAGGGACCCCCAATACAAAGAATTCCCATAGGATTTGTAAGAGAAGGCGAGCTACCTTCAATTAAGTTCGATGTTGTCTCGTATTTCACTTTGTTGTTAGTGGAGTGGTCCTAGTAATATGAGTGCAGAAGGATTTTTCACTCGTTAGTGACACTAGTTTTGATTTTCAACCTTGGGAAGTTCACTCACATGCTTATCCCAAGGTCCTAATCTAGCTAATGATTGTTTGCTCAAAAGTGTAACTGATTTATTTTAATGTAAATTTTAGTGTACTTGATTATTTGTCTTCGATAGGGGTGTTGACGTATGAATATGGTGAGACTCTCGACTCAATAAATCATGCATAACAATGCTTTGATTTTTTTTTCAATTTCTTATTCAAATAAGTCTTATTCTACACATTCATCTTTTCACATATTTATGGATTCATCAGCGCATCTAAAGCCATTCAACACTTGCATAACCGAAAGATTCTTTTCTGAATATTTCCTAACAACTACTGAAAACCAAAATGAAGTAGCTTACAACTATTTCGACAGAACGATCAATACAATTTATCAATTTTTCTTTCAAAAAGAAATGTGTTTTAAGAGATAAAAACTAAAACATTTTCTTAAAAATAATGTTTCAAGACACCAAATTTGTTAACATAATACTTTTGCAAATCTTACTTTCGCCCCTGAGACAAGTTCCCCCCCCCCCCCCCCCCTTTTGGTCCATAGAATCTTCTGAAAAACATGGAAATGGGAGACTAATGCTCTGTTTCTTTGTAAACAGAAGGTTAGTTGGGCCACTAACGCTCCTTGTACACAGGAAAAGAGCTTTATAAAGCTCTGTGTAGACTGGAAATCTACATTAGTGAGGGAAATAGCTCAAACAGAGGACCTTTAGGATCATTTTTTGAGGAGAATGCAAACTATCAGGATGTAACAAGATAGATGGTGGATCAAAAAATGATTTGAAGAAGTAGGAAGCTCTTAGAAGAAAGAGAAGAACTAAGAGGAGTCCAGGTTGAACGAGAACTAGATGTATAGTACCCAGTGGAGGCGCCAATTCTGCTATGGGGTAAAATGTACATGATGAAAACTACCCTCAAAGGCCTTCCCGGGACCTTCGACACACCATAATATTATCTACAAAAGCTATCAAGTTGCACACATGTTCATCTATAAAACATAAATTGACAAGGTATGGAGAGGGGATCACCTTCAGCTCCTTCTAGATTTTCTTGGGGATCTTTATACAACAAGAAGAACTCCTTCAAGGCTGGCTCCAAGACAATTCCTGCACAAAGGACAAGGCAAACCAATCACAGCATACGCTCTTGAAAACTAATGTAAGAATCCACAATAAACATATATTAGTGTATAACTTAACTACTCATCTCGACAAGCATTAGAATGAACAAATAAATGAACAACATTACTGACACTATGGAGTAGGGAACACAACTGCATTTCTATATTCAGAATGGAGGAGTGATTACAACCACCCATTGTATCAGCCTTCCTTACCCCTTCTTCCTCTCTCTCTCTCCCTCTTTCAACTAGCTTCTTCGAGAATATGACAATTCACAATAGCTATATGGGCTATCCTTCCAAATGCTCTGACCCTTTTGCAATGGCTCTCTCGCTGCTTATGTAGCAATCGAATTAGTGCTGCCAAGCTCCTCTTAGAGTTCATTCGGGAAAAAGCCATGAACCTGCCCTATTTACAAGATTTCTCCCATTTTCCTTCATTCTCAGATTGGAATTTCTCCAAATATCTTGATTTTTGGAGTTTCCTTGCTTTTCTTGAGCAAATTTGGGGATTTAATATCTAGATATTTATGAGCAGATTCATTGGCCTGACCTTCTAAACATCCCTTAGGTTCACTAACACTCCCCTTAGTCTAACAACATGAGTTAGCAAGGTGACTAACGCTCCTTTATGCTTGGTAACAAGCTTTATAAAGCAGGTTGACAGTGTATAGAGAGCATTAGTGTGGATTCCAGGCCTGCAATTGTGGTATTTGCTTCAGTCATCTTGTCTTTCACCTTTGAGTTGATGAGGAGGTCAATTTGTCCTATAACATTGGGTCGACTGAGCATAACTTAGTCCAAGGACTGCTATAATATTATTTCACTAGCTCATTAAGAGGATAGGTATTAGGGGGTTTGTTCTAAATGATATGGTCAATGATATCATATTCATCAGGTTGCCCCCATCCTATAATATCATCTAGAGTTAAAATTGGGTAGGATGGTGTATGATACACTTCATATTCTTATTCCTATTCTAGCCACAAGGGTAAGTCATGCTGAATCGATGGATGAATAGGAGGATATAGTACCAACTGTTTAGACAAACATCCATTCTTAATGATCATGTTCCCAACCCTGAAACTAATGTAAGAATCAATAGTGGCTAACCATGTCCTTCCCAAGATGATAGGATAGTCATTGAACTTGTCTTTGGGCTAGAGAACCACGAAGTTAGTAGCATACTTCCAAGAGTCAATAGAGACCATGACACCCTCAACAACTCCCTCAGGAGCTGTTGTGAATCTATCTGCAAGTTGCAGCATTATAGTGTTCTTTCTCAAATCTCCTTGAAGGTTTATCTTTAGTAGGGTTTCTTTAGTCTTCACATTTATGGAAATCCCAAGATCTATCAGCGTATGAGGGATAATGATGCCATCAATGTCCAAATCCACTACTGGACTTCCAGGGTCTATGTATTTTGGAAACATTACTCTCCCCAACATCAAATTAGGTAATTGACCAACAACATTCATGGTGGGGGTGTCTCTTTTTCTTCTCCGATGATGTTTAAAAAATTTCTCCTCAATAAGCGTATTATAGATGGGAACAACCTTAATAGCCCGATGAAGGGGTATTTTAACACATATATTCCTCAATTCTTCCATAGGTTTAGCCTCTTTTTGGGTCTACTAGCTAGGGTGGATCAATCTGTCAAAACAATGAGGTGGACTTACCTGAGCAGTACGCCCTTCCATTTATTCTTCAATATCTTTAGGTGGAGATGGTGGATGGTTATCAAGAATCACTCTTACATACCTAAGGTTGATCTCTTGGATCTCCACAACATAGGAAGGATAAGATGTCTCTCCACTGTAGACTTATTGTGCCTACTTGTTATTCAGGTTGGGATTGGGTTGAGTAGGAATATGAGGCTTCTCGGATGGAGTAGGATGAGTGATTTGTAGTTGAGGTTGGGGTGGAGGAAGTAAAGTAGGAGGTTGGTTGAGTTTAGGCCTCCACCCTTGTGATGGGTTGTTCCATTGAGGAGCTTGGGGATCATATGGATGAAATGGTTGATTGAAATGTTGTTGATGATATTGAGGAGAATAAGGCAAAGAAGGAGGTGTGGAACATGATGTATGAGTGGAAGAGTACCAGGGTGGGGAGGGTGCATTTTGGTTTGGATTGTAATAAGAGTAAGATACACCTTGCATGACTTGTTTGTATGGTCAAGGTCCCTTAGGCCTCCTTTTATTTATAAATAAGATTTTCTCAACCCCACCTTATTTCGCTTGGTATACATATTTTAAACCAGGAAAAGAAGGACATTTATCTATGGCATGGTTTTCCTGGTAGACTGAGAACAACTCTATGATATTTAATGGGAATTCATTCGTGGGTGCCTTCTACTGCATTTAGGGTAGGAAATATTTAGGGATCTCTCTGATTCCTCCTTTTTCCTATTGATCTGCATGGTATCCACTTGCAAAGCAAAGGTATGAAAAATTTCGCTTTTAAATTCCTCCAAAATGTTTCCAATATCATTCTTGTTGGATGTTGTGGAAGGAGAGGAACTGGCCAAGCCTTTACTAGTCCTACCCTTGTGTTTAGTAGCCCTAGAGAGATTCTTGAACATAGATAATGTCGTCATAGGATAACATATAGATAGCTCCCCCAAAAATCATGTTGAGCGTCTCCAACATCTTCTCCTCGATCCCTCAGAGAAGAACTAGTTTGAGTGATTCAGGATTAAGTGTGCATATGTTCCTCCTATAACTAAGTTGAAATATCTTCTCATAGTTTTCTAGGGATCCATCAAGTCTAAGATTCATTCTAAAGATTTATTCCTTGGTTTATTTGGACCTACAGTTGTCCTTGTACTCGCTATTAAAGGCTTATTACATTTAGGCTAAGGTACTGACGCTACCCCTAGACAGACCCATAAACCAACGCAAGGTTGCATCCTTGAGGGTAGAGGAGAATAGATTTAGCTTCTTGTCATCAGAGGCATAGTTATAGGTCCTACATACAATAGAAAATTCAAACATGAAGGTATAAGGATCCTCACAGGTTAATCCATGAAAGTGTGGAAGGGTTGTAGGGCTTATACTCTTCATTCTAGCCTCTCCATTAGTCTCTCTGAAAGGGAAAACCTCGTTGTTCTTGTTTTCAGCCATACTTTTTGTAGATGTAATGATTTATTCTTCTTCCCCAATAGGTTCTTCAAAAAATTCAGGTTGCTCACCTAGAGGGTCTTCTGAGTCCTCTATAGTCCAACCAGGAAGTTGACAGTCACCCAAGAATATGTAATTTTGAACGCTTGAGGGTGTGGGGGTTTTTGGTATGAATTTTCCTTGAGTATCCCTACTCCTTTGAAGCATCAAATAATTTTTTTCTCTTTTTATTTTATGTTACTTCTTCAAAAATGTATGTAAAATAAAAAACAATGATTAAGTAAAAATAATCTACCTAGAAACCTCCTCATAAATGGTGCCAAAAAGTGGTGAGCCCTTGTATTGACCCAAGAATTTTGGAAATCCGAAGTGCTCCACAACTCTGTTTATCAACCTGGGTTGGTACAAACTTTGAGGTGACAATTCCACATGCATAGTTGATGGGATTCTACTCGTTTCACCCTCTGCTAGGACATTTGATCAATAGTTTTGGAAGGCCATTCCTCCTACTGAATTAGAATTAAAGCTCGTTAATGAAGATTTAATTTGGAAGCTACCTCTAACTATGTGTTGTAGCTATTGCAACAACCCCTCCAAAAATCTGGGGACCCCTAAAATTTTGGAGCCCCTACAACAGGTCAAGCCTTCGACCCCGCTAGGTTTTGCCCGAAAAGTGCATCAAGCCTCAACAAACCTGAGGAGAAATCTAATTTTTGGCTAAGTTAAATGAAGTCACCAGTTCCTGCCTTGATAGGTCAATCGCAGAGCTGAAACGTGACTATGGATAATAATCATGACCATGGCAACTATTGCAACCACGGCGACTCACAGGTCGCACAGTCACACCTCCACCCTCATAAAGTCCTTGTGACTCCACGACCTTCCAAGTCGCATAATTTGCAAGGTCACAATACACCATGCTTCCTCATCAGTCATACACATGACTTTGCAATTATGTGACTCTTCGACTCACAAGATCGCAAGGTCGTAAGGTCACTTAACATCCTTCCATACTTTAACGCAACCATGTGACCATGAGACTATGCGACCTCCTAGGTCGCATGTGTTACCACTCAGGTTTTCCCAGAAGTTGTAAGAAGGGGAAAGGGGGCTGAGGTAACCACAAACCAATATTTTAGACACAGATTCTAGCCAATCTGTATCCAGAGAGGGCTCTCTCTTTAAGTTTTAGCTTTGGTTTTTTTTAGGATACTAGGCTAGTTGTGATGTTTGGAAGTTTGTTTGAGTTTGGGTAGTCAGATTCAATAGTAGAGGGGTAGGACTGGCTAGTTTAGGCCATTGGGCTAATGGAGTCAAGGAAGATGGCTTAACTGGACTAGGTTTCTTAACAAAAGATGGTTTTATAGAGCAACATGGTCAAACAGAGAACAAACAGAGACTTAGAGTAAATGAAATGGTTTCAAATGGGTGAAAAGTAGTTAAGAATCCTTCAACCTATTTGAAAAACAGAATTGAATTGATTACTACTAAAGAGCAGTTAAGTATTATTTAAGCAATAATCAAAGTGAATGAAATAGAAAATAGGAGCAGTCAAGATTTCACTGTTTATTCTACTTCAGAAGAAAACATGGAGAATGATAACTTTTGAAAACAGAGTGCAATCAAGCATATTCTGAATTACTCATTTTTGTTTATCATTCAGTTATGAACATAGATGATACAAGAAACGAGGAAAACTTTTAAAACACAAGGTATAGATGACTTATTGATCCGGTGTTTAACTTAAGAAATATGTGAAAAGTCTTTAGCTTCAATTCTTCATCCAGCAAGCCATACAAAAATTTGATCCAATCAGCACTTTACTCCAAAAAACCAATATTACAGCAATGTATATGAATGCACCCTCAATACTCCAAGTGAGGGGGTATTTATACAAAATATTTGACACAAAATATCTCATAACAGAGCGAGATATATTCTAGTGATGACTAATCATATTTTACAAGGAAATAGAGACAACCAGTCTCGAAGATAGGAGAAAGGTGAACTGATGTTGTGTTGTTCCTTTTATTGTTGAGTGTGCTGGAGGCAGGCCCTAGAATTTGGCTTGCTATTGTTCTTTATGGTAACTTCGTGTTGGCTGCCCTATTTAAACCGATACTCTTTACCTGCTCTGATACACTTAGACCTGCTTGACCTTCATTCATCTATGTTCATCTCATCATGGTAAATAGCCCAAAATTCACATTTTATCAAAGGTAAATTTACAAAATTTCCAACTTGTCTTCCCACCATTTCTGCTCTGGCAATTTCTGCTTATAAAGTTTTCTGAGAGTTTCATTAGTCTCTATATATCTGAAGAAGTTAGGCTTGATGGTGAATAGGTGCTTTACCTCACGTTCAATGTAGAATAAGTTCTCTAAGCTATTGTAGAGAACTCGGCCTGTAGGAACTACTTTCACTCCCGATGCACTTGATGATGAGCTAGCTTGATTTCCAGCATACTTATTTAATTTATCTACATAATCAATGTGTTTCATTAATCTATCATTAATGACCAAAGGACTTGGTAGCCCTTTACTCTTCAAAATTGTGAACTTCTCCATAAAAGAATTGATTTCCACTTGCATATCTTGGTACCTCCTCTCTAAGTTTTGCATCAAAGATTTTTGGTTAGAGCTCTTTTGATTTCCAAAATGGTGTCTATTCTGTCTGAGATGCCAAGTTGTTCTAGTTGTTCTCTGTTTCTGTTATTCAACAAATGTATAAGTCGATTGGCTTCCTCTGGCATTTTACCTAGCTGTGCTCTTGTCTGTTGAATTGCTCCATGGGTTGATTTCACTAAGTTGATCTGCTCATAGATCACTTGGATATATGGCCATATTTCATTTATAGACTGAATGATATTAGCCCAAAGGATTTTCCTGATCTCTGCCAAGGGCTTATCAAAAGAGAGCTTATGTTCTAATGTTTTCACTTTACTTTCTAAGGCTTTAATCTCCCTAGTTTTTTCCACAACACTTATCTTGGAGATATCATAATTTCTCTCTACCTTAGCCAATCGCTCTTTCACCTACTTAAATTCTATAACCTGTAATCTCAATTCTTCCATGGCCTTTATTAATTCTTCTGTGCTCATATTAGTACCGCTGCCCGATGTTTTTCCTGTTGTTGATGTACTTGTGATTACCTCTGTTGTCGTTGCTAGGGCACTTGGAGCTGATGTTGTTCTGAGAGTAGAGTGGGCTGCAGTTGAGACTATGGGGATTACCTCAGGAGACTGGGAGGTCGACTCTCCCTACTTTTCCTTCAGTGCCTTTTCTAATTCCTGCTCTGTCTCATTCAATCTTTCATTAAGTTTCATGACCAGGTCCATCATCTCCTCTTCAGATTTCTATTGTATAACTTCGGTAGTATGTGGATGTGTTGAAGGAGGTAGCTTCATTTGTTTCCTCAGGGTAGCAATGTCCTGTTCTTTCCTCTTGATTAGTGCCTTTATACCTTTAGCATCTTTGGGATCATGTCCCAATTCAATAATGATTTCTTCTAGTGATTTGAGTCTGTTATCCTCGGCCAGAGAAGAGGCTTTCTCTAGATGTAACTGAGTTGTTGTATTGTCCAAGGAATTTTGTAATTTTTGGGCCAACATTACTTTGTCAGCCAGTGTGGAATAGACCATTTCCCCAGTCTGTTTGTGAAGTTCAATTTGGTCCATAGGATGAATATCTTTGGGGAGTACCTCCAAGTTTGTCCTGATGTAGTCTGTTGCTGACTGGGGATGCTGTACCTTTGGCTTAAAATAGCTCATTAACATTTTTCCTTCTTTAATGTCATAGGCTGACATTAATCTCTATTGGTTTGCAGGGGCCATTTTCAAATACTGACTGTAAATTTGAATTCTTACAGGATCATTTCTGGCTTTTATCTGTGTGAATTTCTTCTTAATGTCTGGGGCCTATTTTCTTTGTGGCCTGGTGGATGATACTTCTACACTGCGCTGTCTTTCTAGATCCTGCCTTTGTGAGCTAGTGGATATTCTTCCTAATGGAGAAGTTTGTTGGCTGGTTGCTCTTTCAGCTCTCAAACTTTATGTGATTTCTTCAATGATTTCCTCTTCTAAAAGAGGATTCAATCTTTGTCTCTTTGCTCCAGGTTGTTCTATAGGTCCACTGATAGGTGTGGTGGTTTCTCTGTCTCTTTTTCAGTTTCTTTCCTCATTTAGAGGAGTTTGTAATGCTGGAATTTCTGCTGCTTTATTTTGGGCTGGAGGAATTTGTACTTGACTCCACTCTTTGGACATTCCAGGTTGATCTGTCATTGTAGGCTGCTCTGTGGTCTCTACTTCTTTACCTTTGGAAGTTCCTGAAACTGGTATGCTAGTTTCCTATGTAGGGTGCTAAGAAGTTCCAATAGAGGATGTACCAATTTTTTATTGTTGAGGCGGCTTGAATGATACTTGTCCAAAAGAGTCCAGGTCAAGGGCTTTTTCAAGATATTTCATAGCATTTTCCATCTTTTCTTTCTCACTAATCTCTTCTATTGGGATCCCTTCCACCCATTCATCCTGATTTGCAAACTATTCAATTTCTGGGATCCTATGATGTATATAAACTGATAGCCTATTCTTTATTCTTCTGTCACATATGAAACTATTTGGGTCATATGGCACCCCCCAAAAACTCTTCTTCAATCTAAGGTGGTCTTCTAAAATCTTTTCAGCTTCTTGCCATGCATCCCTAGAATTGATGACAAAAGGGCTTAATTGGTTCTTAATTAGCTGAGCCTTTTCTTTGCATTACACAAATGGACTAAGTCTGCATTTATGATTTGTCTGAAATACTCTAGTGCAAACAATCTCATGGGCACATATTTAGGCAACTTGAAAGGGCAAAGTTCACACCCATACATTTTGATTTCTGTGTAATTTTGATACAAGTACCAGTCACCTATCCTCTACTGCTTGGAAAGTTGGAGAATCTTCTTCATGTCACCAGTGATTCTAGGAGGGGGAACTCCTATCAGCAGAGTGGATGCTGGATGTACAAACCAGTCAATGAATTCATTATAGGTATAAGGGGACTCATAGGTATTATGGAAGACTGAACTCCAAAAGATCACAGACCTTCGATTTCCCTTTGAGTCCAATTTCCTTATGGGGAAAAGAAATATGTCTAGCTAATGATATAACAATAGATGGTATATAACAGATGTGTATTTGAAGACTCCTTCCCTATCCAAATTCATGAATTGATCATGGATTTTGTTGGCAATGAAATTGGCATAGTCATACCTGACAGCAGGGGGCTGTCTTGGAGTAAACATTGATAATGGAACTAGAGTGATATCATCAACATATTCACTAGAATTAAATCCCATGATCAGGGATATCATGTCAACAATAACTCTGCCAGTTTCAGTGAAAAAGGTCTGCAGATAGGGAGGTGGGCCTATAGGCTGATACCTTGGTAGCATAAACAACTGAGCAATATGGGTTATCTCTGATTTGGGCAATTGAGAAGCTTTTTCAAGTAGATACCCCATGGAAAGAGGAGCAAGGGGCTGAGTGGAATGGAACTGTAACATCTCACTGATAGATTTAGTAGTTATGGGAAAAATGACAGTTTAGGATGGGGACATAACTGCTCTATGGACAGGGTCATAGTTGGCACAGCATTGATGAATGATGTCTGGGAAAACATGGACTGAGGGAAGGAAATACATGGGAAGGTTAGATTCCCATAATCTAAAAATATGAGAGTTGTTTAGATAGTTATCCATGACTTGGAAGAAGACCTGAATATGGTTCCTGTCACCAGATAAATCTTTTATTTGAAAATCTTTGTCGGCCATGGGTAAATAATCTAAGTCTTTATGAGGTGCAGCCATGGGCACGACATTCAGGGCTATGGGAGTCTCCATATTTGGTTCTTGTGTATTCAAACTGGAATTTGGTCTTTCTGTGGAAAATTGGACTAAATAGCAGGTTTAGGGGTCTTTTTATGGTAGCTATAGATTGTTTTTAACTTGAATTTGGCTTTCTCTGGTAGAATTCTCAGTGGAAAACTGAAATTGTAGGGTTGCAGGGCAAAATGGATAAATATCTGTGTTTAAAGAGGAAAGTTGTACAATGGTAGGTTGGTTGACAGGCTGCGAAGCTCGTGTTGTAGTATTTCAAGTCAGGTGGCAGCTGAGAAGCTGGAACAGTGGACTCGGTCGTTAACTTGCATGGGAGCTGGATGTAGTGCATTACATTGAAAATGACGTTTTATCGTTCATTTAACGAAATTCAATTTGGTGGGTATCTTTTCATTTATTGGATGGATGACATCAGCGTGATGGGACTTTTTTTCACTACGCAGAGGGTGGTAAGCGGTTTGATCATACCACTTTTGAAGTCGGGCAGTTTTAGATGGAAGGCAAGCGAGCATATGGAACGGCAACATGTGGTGGATGTACAGGTGGAAAACTGCCAGGCGATCGCAAGTTAAAACACGATATTAAGGGGGCGCAATATCACCATCGACCATCGGATGGAAAGGCAGAGATCGGACGACAGACAAGCATTGGAGATGGCAGGGTTTTAATGTATGCGGGCCTGGCGTGATAAACTGTGTTTTAATTGTTTCGGGAGCATTTTGATTGGTTGGGTAATGGTTATTAATTAACCCAAAGGGTTAATTAATCCCATAGTTTGTGCGGAAGGGAGGTCTTTACTAAATTTCAAACAAACTTATTAATCCTTTTTTAATAGCGCTTTTACTGTTTTATGGTTTTAATTGATCAGGGCGGGGATATGTATTATTTGGGGATTTTTAATATATTTATATATTACGGGAAGGGTTTAAAATGTTTGAGATTTATATAATAATGGTGTTAGTTGTTAATATGAAATAAAACGAAAGCGCTATGTACAAAAACAATTGACTTTTGTAGTTAAACTTAGGCTCAGAATGAAAAAAGGGTTTTTATGAGGAATATTATGCATTTCCTAAGTAGAATAGGTTTTTTCACTTAGGCAAACTTCATGAAATGAGATGAATAATGGGTGGATGATTTACGAGCACTTAGGCTTTTAGATCATTGGGCCAAGGGTCCGGTCCCTCCAGAAGTCAGAGAAATGCTTTGAGCCCCTTTGACTTTCAAACACCTTAATACTTTAGGGGGAATTAGTGTAATCTTTAGGGAAAAATGTGAATGGAAGTTAGTTATTTAACCTTGCCTTGCTTGAACTGCATCAAGTGTAATGTATGCCTTGCACTGGTGATAAAAGTAAATATCAACACATTTAGAAGCATTTTTTACCACAAGTATCATTCTACAACACCATCTACCTACCCTACCTACTGTAGCCTGACATTTTTTCTTCTTTATTTGGGTGCACTTAGACTGGCAAACCCTTATCAATCTTCTTTTTCTTTTACATGGCAAGCCTACCTAAGTCTACACTTATTACAACAAAAGGCTCAAATTACACTGTTGAGCTCCTTTTTATTTACTCTACCTATCTACTTATCTACCAAGATTACACTGTTTGGTCATATATTTATTCTCTATCTCTAAAGCATGAAATTCAAATATGAATGAGCCAAGTTTAAACAGTTTGACTCTTTATCAATTGTGGCACAAGTTTAACAAGTTGCACACAATTTCTTATTACAGAAAATGAAATAGTAGTGGCATTTAGACTTGCACACTTTCCTGGTCTATTTTTGTTTGGGGTTCATTTCTTTCACTTTTTTGACCATTTTATTCTTTTTACCCTTTGATTTTTCTTTTAGGGTATACCCTCTATACATTTTTTAAATTTTTTTGATTTTTTGACAATATGGAAAACCTTTGCAATAAGAAAAGGTATGAACATATTACAAAGCTCATCAAGTCAATCATGAAATATGACACCTATTGGTGTAGGAGCATAACACTGGCTCCACTTGGGGATGGATTTTCCTGGTGAAAAGTCAAGAACAGTAGGTCAGATGGCCTTCTGAATGAGTTTGAATGTTCTCTAAAATCTCCTTCTGCTAGTTGCTTTATTGTATGTATGACAGTAAAATTTGTGAACCTTAGGGCCTTCTCTTCGGGCTTCAACTCCAACAAGTTACTATCCAATCCAAACTGTGACATTACCAAGGATATAATATATACATGTTAGAGTAAGGATACATTAAAAAGTTGGATCAAAGTAGTGCTTCAGCATCTGACCATTAACTGGCCCTTCATCTGTTTTTGTACCATCCAGGTTCTTCAGAAAATAAGTGTTGTTCCCTTGTAATGCCTGGATAATAAAAGGTCCCTTCCATAGGAAATCAAATTTCCCATGTTTCCCTTTATCTTCTCTCCTGGAATCCCATCTTAAAACTTTGTCTCCAAGGTAGAAATCTTCTGCCTTAGTTCTCTTATCAAAAATTTTCTTAAGTTTCTCTTGTACTACTTCAGATGTTTGATATACTTCTTCTCTGGTCTGTTGTAAATGGATGGTTTGGTTAATTCTCCTTTGAATATCATTGGGCTCCAATTGAGCTTCTTGAAGTATTTTCATTACTGGAACTCCTAGAGATGAAGGAAATACAGCCTCCATACCATAAACTAGGTCATAAGGACTAGTTCCAATAGATTTCTTTGTAGTGAATATGTCTGCCCATAATGCATTAGTAAGTTTCTTGTGCCAATTCTTTTTGTTCTCTTCCAATATTTTCTTAATGATATTAATTAGGCTTTTATTGGAAGACTTAGCTAGACCATTACCTTGAAGGTAATAAGTTGTGGAATGGCCTAAAGTGATATGATATTTGTTACAAAAACTTACCATTTTATTGGATTTAAAGGCAGCAACATTATCAATGACGATCTTTTGAGGACAGCCAAATCTAGATAGTATGTTGGTTTCTAAGAACCCTATAATGACTGTGTCATTGGCTTGTCTAGAAGGAATGGCTTCTATCCATTTGGTGAAATAATGTGTGGCAGTTAGAATCCATTTATGTTGGCCAGAAGAGGAAGAGTGGATTTCTCCAATGAAGTCCAGACCCCATTGTTGGAAGGGTTTTTCAGTGGAAATTGGTCTGAGGGGTAAGGGTAACAGTTTCCTCTTGCCTTCAAAAATTTGGCATTTGTGGCAAGTAGTGACAAATTTCTTTACATTAGTGAACAAGGTTGGCCAGTAAAATCTAGCTCTAAGGATTTTGTCTGCAGTTGATTTCTAGTAAAGGTGTCAACCATAGTCCCCTGCATGAAATTCTTTGAGAACTTTGTCAGCTTCTTCTTTTACTAAACAATTTAATAGAATACCTTCATGATTTTTCCAAAATAAAGCATTATCTAAAATACAAAATTTTGAAGCTTTCATCTTTAAAAACCTTTTCTTTGTTCTATATAACCCTGGAGGAACCTACAAGTTTAATAATACATAAATTATATCAGCATACCATTATCAATCTAAGAAGGCCTGGCTGATTTGTGGAGTCATCATCTCCTGTTCATTATCCAGTTCATTAATATCAAGGGCTTGGCAATTTGTTTCAGTCATGAGTTTGGCCAATCCCTGTCCTTTTATAAGATTTGTGGGTTTTATTTCAATGTCATATTCCAATATAGTAGCAATCCATTTACCTCTCTTGCCCTCAATTCCATCTTGGGTCAAGATGTCTTTGACAATAGCATTTGGTACAGAAGCTATTACATGGGAGTACAAAATGTAGACTCTAAAGTCTTTGATAACTTTCATAAGTGAATAAGCTTGTTTTTCCATGATTTTGTATTTTAATGGTGCATTCCTAAGTGCTTTACTAAAAAAGACTATGGGTTTCTCACATCCTTGATCATCTTTTTTGTAGTAAAACAGTAGCAATGGTGTGTTCTGATGCAAATGAAAATATTATGAAGTCTCTATAAAACTTTGGAATTGTCAAGACCAGTGTTCTAGTCAAAGCCATTTTAATTTCTTCAAATGATTGTTTTGCTTCTACTGTCCATTTAACTTTTGCATCCTTTTTCAACATATCATTAAGCAATCTAATTAATTCAGCTAAATTAGATATAAACCTTCTTAAAAAGTTAATCTTTCCTAGGAAAGCTTAAAATTCTTTGACATTTCTGGGGTGGGGTATTTGCATAATGGCTTCTACTCTGGCAGGATCAATTCTGATGCCATCTTTAGAGATGATGTGGCCCAAGAGTTTGCCTTTTTCTAGACCAAACAGGGACTTTTTAAGATTTAAAGAAATGCCATATTGCTTCCATTTTAAAAACACTTGTTTTAGATGATCTAAATGTTGCTGATTTGATTTGGAAAAAATAGTCAGGTCATCTAGATATATAACCAAGAAATCATGAATTTCTTTTGCAAAAGCTATGTCCATTGCTCGTTGAAAAGTTTCCCCTGCATTCTTAAGTCCAAATTGCATTTTAACATACTTGAATGTTGCCCATGGTGTTGTAAAAGCAGTTTTTTCCTCGTCATCAGGATGAACCAGAATTTGATTATAGCCTGAGAACCCATCCAAAAGTGAAATCCTGGAGGCACCTACTACCCTTTATAAAATGTGATCCATCTTAGGTAAAGGGTAATTGTCATTTGAAGAAACCTTATTTACATTCCTTAAGTCAACACATAATCTGGTTTCTCCAGTTTTCTTCCTAGTAGGTACTAAATTAGATACCCACTTAGAAAACCCGATAGGAGCAATTATCCCTACTTCATACATTCGTTTGATTTCTTTTTCAATTAATGGAAGCAGTACAGGATTAATTCTCCTAAGCTTATGTTTGAATGGTTTTTTATTTTTCTTCAAAGGGATTGTATGTTGAATTATGGAGGTATCATAAGATTTTAGGTCTTCATAGCTCCAAGAAAAAACATCTTGAAATTCTCTCATTAATTCAACATATTTGAGTTTTTGTTCAGGGGGCAAAGATTTGGATAATTTTATCATTTTAGGATTTTCTTCAGTTCCCAAGTTATAGTCTTCAACGTTTGCTTTTAGAGGTTGCATCTTGGGTTTCTTTGGAATATCATTAAAATCAAAGAGATCTTCTAAAGGAGTTAATTCTTTAGGCAACTCATTATCTTTCAAATTAATAACTTCAGATTCTCCTTCAATAATTTCATCAATGTCCATTTCTTTAAGATCCTACATTTCTTTATTGGTGAATTTTGTTGGGTAAAGCATTTGAGCTGCATTTTCTGTTGAAATGTCTGTTTCTATTTGATCTATTTGATTAAACTCATTAATAGTATCTATATCTATATTAGTGCTAGAAAACTCTTCCTCTAGGGTTAAAATATTGTTAATCTGAATATCATTGTCAAACACTTGCCAGTTCTTTACATTGTCAGGTATGGCTAGCCTGTGTCTAATCTCAGCTATGAACTGATGATTGGGCTCAAATGGTAATTTATAGGTGTTGGAAAACATTGCCAAGCTATGAGCATGCAAATTATGTTTGGCAAGCTGAGTTTCTAGAAATATATTGAAAATCTCAATCACTGTTCCTCTGTAAGGTCTTAATCTGGGATCATTTGTGAGAAAATTCCCTTTTATCTGTTGAATGATTAAATTAGAATCTCCTAGAACTGATACCCTAATTGCACCTAAACTTTTGACCAGTTTAAGACCTAGCAACAGAGCCTCATATTCAGCCATATTATTAGTGCATCTAAAGTTTAATTTGTAGGCGTCGCCTTCAGCATGATCATTTTCAAGATTGTGCACCCAAATTCTTGCTCTTGCTCCCACTTTGTTAACTGAACCATCAAATTCTAAATACCAAATGATCTCATGTTCATAATTAGTATCAGGAGTCTTAGGGATTTGTTTAATAGAAAGATCTGGTTCTTTAGATTCATCTGGTTTCTCTTGAGTATGTGATGTATCATTGTTCTCAGAAATTTCTTGAATTTGAACACTACAATTTTCATTTGTAGTTTCTTCTTGTTCAACTGCTAAGATTTTGACTTCCATTGGAGGATCAATTTCAGCATTGTAGAGGATGAAAGAATCCATGTGAGAGTGAATTGAGTAGATAGGAAAATTTTGAGGTTTCGCCTGGCTACTTACCACATACTTCATTAAAGTTTCTCTGTACAGTTTCTTAGGTTGACCAAATACTGAAATAGTAGAATAGGACATGTCCAATTGTAGAGATCCTTGAAGCTTTGCACCTTAAGATCTGGACAATAACATGTCGTACTTTGGTGGAATATCAGCTACCACTAGCTCCATTAAAATGGTTTTGGCAGGGCATTGAACTAGTGATACACATAAGTCTTTGATCAATCCTAGACATCCGACCTGGCTTGAGTCAAAAGAAAATAGGTCTTTGTATGGCCTAGTAATGTCTAGGTCTAGTTTCTCCATCACAGATTTAGGCATTAAGTTATGGGAAGCACCAGAGTCAAACATGGCATTATGAAGCATTTTATCATGTATATTCAGACTTACATAGAAAGGAGGGACACCTCCATCTACTGATTTTCCATTTACCTCAGGGCCAAAAATCAATTCAGGTTGGTCATCAAAAACATTTATTGAATCTTCATTCACATAAATTTGGAGTGATCTACTAATTTGACCTCTGTAGACATCATGCTTAGCTAATTCTGACAATGGAACAACTATATTTAATTTGCCTACTCCAGTCTCAAGATTATAAGGTTTTTCAGTTTGAGTTCTTGTATTTCGAACAGTGGGATTCTCTTTTTCTGCTATATTTTTTGTGTTTCTCTCCTTTTCAGGAGTAGGATTATGGGCTGAAGTTGTTTCCAAATCAATTTCTGGAGGTTCTTCTATGTTTCCTTTGGGAGGAATAGAAGTGGAAGATTGTATGTGATGTGGTTGATTATCGGATACATCTTCAATGATTGGATTATTTGGGTTAGGATTTGTTCTAGAAAGAATATGTACAAGAGGAGTATTGATCTTACCTTTGTTGGACTATTTTGTATCTCTCTACTTGTTGGTAATAGGAACATCTATTCTTCTACTCCTCAGATTGTATTGCTTGTGGACTTCATAAATAACTGTATCATATCCCTCCCTAAAGTCAAATGATTCACCTGACTGAGTATGGAATTGTTTAAGCATGTGAGCTTTTTTATCCTCTTGGGTCAAGAAAACTTGTTGTTCATTGTTGAGTCCCATCAAGTTAATTTGAGTGTCTTTTGGTTGCTCATCAGAAGTTGAGGCTTCAGCATAATTTTCCTGGAATGGGGGCCTAGTATTTTGATCAGGCCCAGTCTTTCTAGTATTAGGGTTTTGGTTCTTCCTGAAATTCGGATTTCTCCCAGTATTGCTTGGTTGACCATCCCAAGGGGATTTTCTCTCAATTGTTTCTACTCTATCACCAAGCCTATCCATTCCTTTAATAATAGCATCTAATTTTTGTTCAAGGGCAGAAGGTTCCTCTTTGAAAGGTATCCTCCTTTCAGCTCTGGCTCTAACTCGTTTAGATATCAGGTTGGCTTCAACACTGACAACTATACTCTGCATCTCTTCTAAGGTTCAAGGGGCTCTTTCCCTAAGTTGGTATGCCATATCTAAATCAAATCGATCAGGGAATTTGATCAAGGCCAAATCTGGAGGAGGTCTTAGATTTTGAGGAATAGCATTGTAAACATTATTGAACTTGGTACAATAATCTTGGACAGTTTCTTGAGTGCCTCTTTTCAAGCTTTCATATTCTAATAAAATATGGAGAGGATCTTTCTTCTTTTCCCATCTATTCAAGAATGTCTGGTAAAGAGCTTGTAGGTAATTGATACTATTTGCAGGGAGGGCTCTAAACCATGTTCTAACTTCTCCAGTCAAACTTTGGACAAATACTCTCATTCTAACATCATCAGCATTAACCTCATATATTTCAAAATAATCAGTCATTTTCTTAGTATGTTGTTGAGCTGTATAAGTGCCAAAACCATCAAAAGGGGTAATTTTACTCTGATAGTCTTGGGGTATAGCACCCAAGTTATCAAATAAGTTTAGGGGAGTGTACCTGTTTTCCATGGTTGGAGGAGTAGGTGTAACAACTGGTGTAGTTTGGATAACAATGGGAATATGGGTTGTGGATGGAGGAGTAGAAGGGGTAGCTTGAGGTTGGGAAGTCCGAGGTGTTGATGATGGACTTGGAGGAGCAGTGGTGATCACAGAAAAGTTTGGTGTTCCTTCAGAGGTAAGCTTTGACTGAATGGAGTTCTACAGATGTCTATCAAGATGTGAAGTTACAACTTCCAGCTGTAAATATTCAAGAAATACAGGATCATGAACTATGTGGGCTAACTCAGATTCCAAAAAGGTAACAAATAAATGGGTTTCGAACCACTCATCAAAAGGTTCGTCCTCAAGGTAAATCCACTTCACAGGACAAGATTTGGATCTATACAGAGGCCAAGAACTAGCAGAACTGTCTTGGCTCTCTTGCTTCTTAAGAATCCTAGGAATCAGATTAGGATTTTCGAACACGAGTGGTGGATTTGGGTCAGGATTAGATCTGGTGTAACGAGTCCTTTCTGAAGCCAGGTTTCTAGGTATATTTTTGGGTTTTTCTCTAAATGGGTTTGACAATACAACTTCAACAGTTTCTTTAAGAGGTTTTAGATATGGGTTTTGGATTTTCTTAAAGACTTATTTGAAAAGAGGGACTGATTAAGAATTTGAAACCAAATGTCTAACCTATAAGCTAGACCAGAGATAGACTGAAGCAACATTCATTTACTTCTGCAATTGCAAAGCAAAAGCATTTCAAAGGCTACCTAGCTAACTTCAGGCTCTGTCTGTAGCTTAAAAAATAGACAATAGTACCAAACAAATTATTCAGGTCCCCAGCGGAGTCGCCACTATGTTATCACTCAGGTTTTCCCAGAAGTTGTAAGAAGGGGAAAGGGGGCCGAGGTAACCACAAACCAATCTTTTAGACACAAATTCTAGCCAATCTATATCTAGAGAGGGCTCTCTCTTTAAGTTTTAGCTTTGGTTTTTTTAGGATATTAGGCTAGTTGTGAAGTTTGGAAGTTTGTTTGAGTTTGGGTGGTGAGATTCAATAGTAGAGGGGTAGGACTGGCTAGTTTAGTCCATTGGGCTAATGGAGTCAAGGAAGATGGCTTAATTGGACTAGGTCTCTTAACAAAAGATGGTTTTACAGAGCAAGATGGTCAAACAGAGAACAAACAGAGACTTAGAGTAAATGAAATGGTTTCAAATGGGTGAAAAGCAGTTAAGAATCCTTCAACATATTTGAAAAAGAGAATTGAATTGATTACTACTAAAGAGAAGTTAAGTATTCTTTAAGCAATAATCAAAGTGAATGAAATAGAAAATAGGAGCAATCAAGATTTCATTGTTTATTCTACTTCAGAAGAAAACATGGAGAATGATAACTTTTGAAAACAGAGTGCAATCAAGCATATTCTGAATTACTCATTTTTGTTTATCATTCATATATGAACATATATGATATAAGAAACAAGGAAAAATTTTAAAACACAAGGTATAGATAACTTATTGATCTGGTGTTTGACTCAAGAAATCTGTGAAAAGTCTTTAGCTTCAATTCTTCATCTAGCAAGCCATATAAAATTTGATCTGATCAGCACTTTATTCCAAAAAACCAATATTACAGCAATGTATATGAATCCACCCTCAATACTCCAACTGAGGGGATATTTATACAAAATATTTGACACAAAATATCTCATAACAGAGTGAGATATATTCTACTGATGAGTAATCATATTTTACAAGGAAATAGAGACAACTAGTCTCAAAGATAGGAGAAAGGTGAACTGATGTTGTGTTGTTCCTTTTATTATTGAGTGTGCTGGAGGCAGGCCCTAGAATTTGGCTTGTTGTTGTCCTTTATGGTAACTTCATGCTGGCTACCCTATTTAAACTAATACTCTTTATGTGCTCTAATACACTTCGACCTTCTTGACCCTCATTCATCTATGTTCATCTCATCATGGTAAATAGCCCAAAATTCACATTTTAGCAAAGGTAAATTTACAAAATTTCCAACATGTCTTCCCACCATTTTTGCTCTGGCAATGTGTGCTTCTGAAGGTTTTTGAGAGTTTCATCAGTCTTTGTATATCTAAAGAATTTAGGCTGGATGGTGAAAGGTGCTTTACCTCATGTTCAATGTAGAATAAGATCTCTAAGCTATCATAGAGAACTCGGCCTGTAGGAAGTGCTTTCACTCCTGATGGATTTGATGATGAGCTAGCTTGATTGCCAACATACTTATTCAATTTATCTACATAATCAATGTGTTTCATTAATCTATCATTAATGACCAAAGGACTTAGTAGCCCTTTACTCTGCAAAATTGTGAACTTCTCCATAAAAGAATTGATTTCCACTTGCATATCTTGGCACCTCCTCTCTAAGTTCTTCATCAAAGTTTTTTTGGTTAGAACTCTTTTGGTTTCCAAAATGGTGTCTATTCTGTTTGAGATGCCAAGTTATTGCAGTTGTTCTCTGTTTCTATTGTTCAAGAAATGTATAAGCCGGTTGGCTTCCTCTGGCATTTTACCTAGCTATGCTCTTGACTGCTAAATTGCTCCATGGGCTAATTTTACTAAGTCGATCTGCTCATAGATCACTTGGATAGATGGCCATATTTCATTTATATACTGAATGATATTAGCTAAAAGGATTTTCCTGATCTCTTCCAAGGGCTTATCAAAAAGGAGCTCTTGTTTTAATGTTTTCACTTTACTTTCTAAGGCTTTAATCTCCCTAGTTTTTTTCACAACACTTATCTTGGAGATATCATAATTTCTCTCTGCCTTAGCCAATTGCTCTTTCACCTGTTTCGATTCTGTAACCTATAATCTCAGTTCTTCCATGGCCTATATTAATTTTTATGTGCTCATATTAGTACTACTACCTGATGTTGTTCCTGCTGTTGATGTACCTGTGATTACCTCTACTGTGGCTGCTGGGGCACTTGGCGCTAATTTTGTTCCGAGAGTACAGTGTTACCGGGAAATCTAGTGTTCACTCGGAACTGCTAGTCCCACTAAGATTGGTAGCTATATTAGAAACAAACAAACTAAAACTACTTTCTCTTTCCTTTATGAGAAGTAGAGAAGAGGGGAACAAAGGACACCAACCTCAGTCTTGCACTTGGTTCCTTGCTTGGTTCCTCTCCCGTCTAATAGATCTTGCCGCTCCTTCTTCGTCTACCCAGCTTCAAAGAGCACCTATGGAATCAAATCAGCATAATATTGTCGAAGAACAGAGATTTACAATCATAAACAATACAGGACTAGATATGTATTGACCACACAAATGCATATATCATCAAACATACAAGAATGTGGAGGGAAACTTGAATAGCTTTATTAATATCAAGAAGAGAAAAGAGGATTACAACCCATTGTTCTGACCCAGCTTCATCCTCTCAGCTTGAAAGCCCTTCTTCACCTCATGAAAATCTTAGATCACCCAACACTATGATATTGCACCAAGAAACCAACAACACTTCCTTACAAGATACAAGATTCCAGCCACTGGATCTCTATGATGAGGGATCCATATATAGATGATTGCAGGGGGGTGAGTCAGCTTCTGGGATTTTTATTAGTGTCCTCTCTGATAGTTCTTGATTCCACTTGGAGATTGATGATCTCTTACTCATTTCTGGGAGAATTCAGAGAGGCAAGTGTCACAGGAGAATTTTCTGGAAGATTCCATGATGATCCACCTTGCAAACTATCTCTGCCATTTGTCTACTCTCGCCCATCGCACCCTACAGAAGGGATTTTTAGTATGCATCACACCCTTTACACCGAGCAAGTGAGATGCATCGCACCCTCTGCACTAGGCATTCTGTATGGTCTAGTTTTGACCAGTTCTAAGCAGTTTTCTGTGGAGAACTTCTGGGAGATGATGTAATCAGATGACCTTGTTCCTTTAGGGTGTGAAGCAACACTTTTAGGGACTTAGGAGCCCTTTTTTTATGGACATGTATGATTGGGGTTGCAGTGCTCAAAAATTTCTACAACAGTTTCCCCTAAAGCATGAGGTCATTAATCTTTTGATGTCAGGTGAAATGCTTTATCATGAGGATCCAAAGTTTTTTCGAGATGGAAGGCGACCTGTAATAAGATACAATACAATACATTATCTTCATAATATTTTTCATGATCTAGCTAAGGTGGGCATTCCCATGCTT
Organism: Pinus taeda; assembly: GCA_000404065.3. Taxonomy (NCBI): domain Eukaryota; kingdom Viridiplantae; phylum Streptophyta; class Pinopsida; order Pinales; family Pinaceae; genus Pinus; species Pinus taeda. Next base: position 296,484 of record APFE030941841.1, read on the forward strand.
AGCTTTATAAATTCATTTTCATGTACACATGACAGACAATCGTCTGTGTAGCAGACTGATGATTCGGACGGAGTCATCATCCTTTGATTCGGATGATCATCTGTTCGGCAATGATGTACATTTGATGTCTTTATATTCTTGAATATATCACAGTTTGGATGGATGAAACTAGATCTGTGGTCTTCAAACTCGTTCAATCTTCACTCGGAGTACAAGTCGATCCATGTGAAGGATGTTCTGGAGTCGAACATGGAAAGACATCGCCTGATTACCAACCCATGATGTAAGTTGTTAACCCGTGTGAGAGGAATCATTGATAATGATGATGACCCTCAAGGTACTGCAGTAGAATTCAAATGGTGTGAAAAAGGGACTTGGCATTGAACACCACGCAAAATCTTTCGGTCGAAGGCCATTGATGTAAACCTATCACCAAAAGTTAGAAACTTGCCATTGAGGTATGCAAGATTCAAAATACTGTAAGGGTTGTTCCTAGGTCGACTTCTTAGATAATGAGCTGATGTTGACAAGAAGTGACCTGTCGTAGGAGGGCCTTAATTAATCCCACATCTACGACACGGAACGGAGCAAATGATTTTGGAGCTGAAAATGATCTGATGATACAAGGTTCAGGGTGGTGGTCATGAAAGAATGGAGTGTGAATGTATTGCAGCGGATGAGACATAGGTGAATTCTCTAAGTGACTTCTCTTGAACATACTCACGACACTGAAAATGGATTGGTAGCGTTAACCCCAAAGATGGATGGTACGATAGACCAATGGCGATATGACTGGTGAATAGAATAACCCAACCCGACTTGGACATGGAGTGAAAGTGTTATGTTCAGGAGTGACTTGATACCAATAAAGTTTCTTCAAGTTTTCTTCCCAATTTTCCCCAGTCATTGCTAACCAATACCTCTTCATTTTTATCAAGATTGAGGAGGATAACATATGTTTGTTCCATAATTCGCCCTTCAGGCGAACTCGTCACTATGTTTTAACGAGCCTAGAGACAGTGAAACTCGTTCTTGTCCATTTGGACAAGTTTGTCGCTATTTATTTTAATGAGTTTAACGACAATGATAACTCGGTCCTTTTTCAATTTTAGAGAGTCTGAGAATGGACAGAAAGGAAACTCCAATAATCCTTTTTCGTCATATAATCCCTTGAGTCCGAAAAAGTGTAAAATAATACGAAAGGGATGAATTTTCGAGAGTTTTAACGAGCTGAACAAGACAAGCGCTCGATCTTTTTGTGTAACAATCCCTCAGGTCCAAAATGATTAAAATCTAGAGGAGGGATAGCACTTCTGGTAGCTTTAATGAGCTGGGGAGGCCAATCGCTCGGCAAGCTTTTCATATTTTACGAGTCAGGTGAAAAGAGCTTAAAGGAGACTCGTTTTTTGAGGAACGAGTGATAATTTCAGGTAGCAGCTGATTCCAGGTAAGGTTTGGAATTTTCCAATCATGGCAGTGTCACAAGGATGGCTAACAAGATCACTCGTCGCAGATGTTCCTCAAAAGTGGTAAATAATCAAATGGAGGCGTATGATTGGCTAAAACATAGTGGAGGTGATGATGAGAACACGGCCAAGGCTCAAAAGATGATGATAATGCATTCACAATTGTTATTTACCGGAAATTGGTTCATTTTTTAATGAGCTTAAACTCTGGGGGAAACATTTGATCATTGCTTAGGTTTAATTTTAAATGAGCTTGAACTTCACATAAAAATTGTTCGTGCCATTTATATAATAAGGATATCTCGTCAATAGATTCCATTTTTATGGAGCTTGCACCTTTCAAAGCTTTGGTCTGCATCCTTTCTTTATGCAAGCTAGGAACGACCAATCCTACGAGTTTAAAGGGTTTGAGAATCTACAAACTAAGAAAATAAATGGTCGCTCTTCGCTTGCATGCAAAAATGTTTGCATGCCCCTGGGTATAGTGAAAAATTTCCAAGCTACCATTTAGAAGTTCTCGTATCTTTGTGCTAACCATGACCATTCTGTATGATTGTACAATGATTCGGAATGGAACATTAGATGGTAGACGAGGTCTGCCTAGTAGATTCAAATCGAAGGAAACAACTAGGTTGCTTGGAGGTGGGACCGAATAGATGACCAGATATGACTCTGATGAACTTCCTTCCTGCGGTAAAGGAACAGGTAGATTGCCCCCATGTTCATCAGAGTCTTTGTTTACCAAAAGAATTTGAACGGTGTTGTTCTCATTCTCTTTAGTGACTGTATCATCTGAAGATGGACCTTCTGAAGGCAAGACCGGGTCAACTGTCACCTCGACCTTTTGATTTTCGTCTAGTGTGGATTCATAGGGTTTATCTTCAATGATAAACGCTTCGACCGACCACAATGGCGTGTTAGTCGGATTTTCAACTAGTGATGGACTCGCCAAGGGTTTCTTATATCCAAGAGGAAGCTGTAGCGGTGAAGTCAGACGGTTATCCAAAACTCTTTTAGCTTCGTCTAGGAAGGGACAATGGTGGATGACGTGATCGCCTTCACACAGTTTACAAGGAAATTTACATTTCCTTCTCTGTCCAGATACTTCACTTTCATTACTTGATGGTGTACTTTCAACACGATCAGAGGTTGATGACACTGGATTGTGCAAATGAGGATACCAGTCCCTTAAGATCTGAGGGATGCAAGGACAATCTCAATGATAGTGGTTTCCTTTGCAAATGACACATGGAGATTTAGGCTTGGACAGTGTAGTGTGTGGATTTTCGCTAGACGATGCACGGTTGCCCCATTTTTCCTTTGGCTCCTTCTTCTTGTTTTCCTTATTCTCCTTCCCCTTCTTCTCCTTCTTAGTTACTTGATCTTCAACTTTACCAGCTTCATCAAGCGAAGAGGAAGGAGGAGAATGGACAAAGTAGAAGGTTCGGGGGTAACTCTAGTATCATCTAGTTTCTGACTTGATTGTTCAGGAATCACGGTTTTTTGAACGACAGAGGTAGAGAAGAGCCATATGGACAAGCCAATCATCAATCCTAGAAGTGACAATGTGGCCATATGGGGTGCACCAACATCTCCCCAAGAGGCGAAAGGACTAGGATTTCCTTTAAGGGGAAATCCTTGGTTGGTGGACTCCATTTTTCTCAACCTAAGATCAACGATGGAACAATGATGTTATTCCGATTAAAATAAATTTTAGACACTTTGACATAACTTGTTTTTTCAATTTTTAAGAGTCAAGAGAAAAAAAAAAAGATGACTCTAGTCACCCTCAATTTCTAATGATCCTGACGTGACAAGTGCTCAGATGGACCTTTTCCTTTAAGGAGTCTGAAAAGGAATGAAAGGGACTACTCTGGAAATCTAGACAGAGGGATTACCAGACCAATCTCAAAACTGCAGAATACTTTTTACGGTACGGTAGTCAATCTTCCCGAATGTTGTGCTCAGTGCATTGCGATCAATAGGGCGGCAGACACGGCTTCCTAAGGATAAAGGATATAGCCTATTGTGGTCTTTGAATATATACTCGACGGTACGTGGGAGCACAAGTCCATACTAGCACTTGTCGTCTCAAAGAGGAGGAATCACACAACCAGCAATGAAAGCGATAGTTACCAGGCTTTACGACGCTGGAATACATCTCTAGCCTAGACTTCTAAATGTTGTGCGTTAAGTTCCAAAGCGTTTTTATGTTCATTGAATTTATTTTATAGTTGATCTTGCTTAAGAAATTTTCCTTTCAGGTTCATCGCGTGATGTAGATATAAAATTCCTAAAATTCAGTCTAAGATGATAGACAATCATTTAATATTCTTTTGAAATGAAAATCCTAGCTACTAAGGAAAGAGAAACGATATTCTTTCAACATAGAGCAGAGAGCACACACTAAATGCACTGTCCTAAATCAAACCAACAAGTAGTCTAAATGCAAATGCACATGCATGTATTTGTTTTCAGCCTTCTTAATGTGTGAATGATAAGAAGAATGCTAAGTACAAATCTGAATTATCTTTTCAAAGCGACAATACTAACAAATTTCTCTTTAAAACGAAAGGAAGATAATGATGACACTTTGCGATTTTGAATTGAAATTGCTTTTGACCCTTGAAAAACTACTAATTCAAATCAAATACAAGAGTAACAGGATAATCGACCATCAAGAGAAATAGGATTCTCTTCTATGACTGAAAACGAAACTTGCGACACTTCCAAATCAAGAAACAACAATTCGATTATGCTACTTCTTTGTAAAAGAGAACTGAAAATGGCACACAATAAACAAAAACATTTAAAGTTCTTTGCATAATGGAGGTGGAATGATGGAAAGGAAGGGGGTTTCCATAGAGGTATACTGATCACAGACAGCAAAACTCCTGAATAGAGCTGAATAGAGTGAAGAAAAACCAAAGTCTGAAGACAAAATTAACCTTTTCTGACCATCGCACCTGTTACACAGGGAATTCAGTATGCATCCCACCTACTGCACACGGGAGGTGCGATGCATATAGACTTCCTTGAAGAGAGGGTGCGATGGTACGAGTGTGAGACTTTTACTTCGTCTTTGGTCACAGTTTGCAGCTCAGCTCAGGGATTTAGGCCGAACAAGTGATGTTCAAAAATTATAAATCACAGGGGTTGATCTAATGAGGTTACTAGAGCCACCACTAGGGCAATCAAAATGTTTGCAAATCGATTGTTCAGTTTATAAACAAAACCCGGAGATAGACTGAAGCAGCATTGATCTACTTTGCACTTGCATAGAAAATGCAGTTTGAAGGCTAGCTGGCTTGACTTTAGGCTCTGTCTATAAGTTTATAAAACAAACAAATATAGACAAGAAAACAATCTATTCGCTCCCCAACCGAGTCGCCATTTTGTTATCGGGAAATCTAGTGCCCACTCGGAACTGTTAGTCCCACTAAGATTGGTAGCTATCTAGAAACAAACAAACTAAAACTACTTTCACTTTCCTTTATGAGAAGTAGATAAGAGGGTAACAAAGGACACCAACCTTAGTCTTGCGCTTGGTTCCTTGCTTGGTTCCTCTCCCTTCTGATAGATCTTGCCGCTCCTTCTTCATCTACCCAGCTTCAAATAGCACCTGTGGAATCAAAGCAGCATAATACTATCAAAGAACAGAGATCTACAATCATAAACAATACAGGACCAGATATGTATTGACCACACAAATGCATATATCATCAAACATACAAGAATGTGGAGGAAAAGTTGAATAGATTTATTAATATCAAGAAGAGCAAAGAGGACTACAACCCATTATTCTGACCCAGCGTCATCCTCTCAGCTTGAAAGCCCTTCTTCACCTCATGAAAAGCTTAGATCACCCAACACTATGATATTACACCAAGAAACCAACAACACTTCCTTACAAGATACAAGATTCCAGCCACTGGATCTCTGTGATGAGAGATCCATATATAGATGATTGCAGGGGGGTGACTCATCTTCTGGGATTTTCATTAGTGTCGTCTCTCTGATATTTCTTGATTCCACTTGGATGTTGATGATCTCTTACTCATCCCTGGGTGAATTCAGAGAGGCAAGTGTCACAGGAGAAGTTTCTGGAAGATTCCATGATGATCGACCTTGCAAACTGTCTCTGCCATTTGTCTACTCTCGCCCATCGCACCCTACAAAAGGGATTTTCAGTATGCATCACACCATTTACACTGAGTAGGTGAGATGCATCATACCCTCTACACTGGGCATTCTGTATGGTCCAGTTTTGACCAGTTCTGAGCAGTTTTCTATGGAGAACTTATGGGAGATGATGTAATCAGTTGACCTTGTTCCTTTAGGGTGTGAAGAAACAATTTTAGGGACTTAGGAGAGCTTGGCTTATGGACATGTATGATTGGGGTTGCAGTGCCCAAAAATGTCTATAACATAGTGTGGACTGCAGTTGAGACTATGGGGATTACCTCAGGAGGCTGCGAGGTTGACTCTCCCTGCTTTTCCTTCAGTGCTTTTTCTAATGCCTACTCTGTATCATTCAATATTTCACTAAGTTTCATGAGCAGGTCCATCATCTCCTCCTCATATATCTGTTGTATAACTTCTGTAGTCTATGGATGTGTTGAAGGAGGTAGCTTCAGCTATTTCCTCAGGGAAACAATGTCCTCTTCTTTCTTCTTGATTAGTGCCTTTATACCTTTAGCATCTTTGGGATCATGTCCCAATTCAATAATGATTTCTTCTAGTGATTTGATTCTGTTATCCTTGGCCAGAGAAGAGGCTTTCTCCAGATGTAACTGAGTTGTTGTATTGTCCAAGGAATTTTGTAATTTGTGGACCAGCATTTCTTTGTCAGCCAATGTGGAATAGACCATTTCCCGAGTCTGTTTGTGAAGTTCAATTTGGTCCATAGGATGAATATCTTTGGCGATGACCTCCAAGCTTTTCCTAATGTAGTCCGCTGCTGACTGGGGATGTTGTACCTTCGGCTTAAAATAACTCATTAACATTTTTCCTTCTTTAATGTCATAGGCTAACATTAATCTATGTTGGTTTGCAGGGGCCATTTTCAAATACTGACTGTAAATTTGAATTCTCACAGGATCATTTCTGGCTTTTATCTCTATGAATGTCTTCTTAATGTCTGAGGCCTATTTGCTTTGTGGCTTGGTGGATGATACTTCTACACTGTGTTGTCTTTCTATCTCCTGCCTTTGTGATCAAGTGTATGTTCCTCCTAATGGGGAATTTTGCTGGCTGGTTGCTCTTTCAGCTCTCAGACTTTCTGTGGTTTCTTCAATGATTTCCTCTTCTGAAAGAGGATTCAGTCTTTGTCTCTTTGCTTTAGGTTGTTCTACAGGTCCACTGATAGGTGTGGTGGTTTCTCTGTCTCTTTTTTTGTTTCTTTCCTCATTTAGAGGAGTTTGTAATGCTGGAATTTCTGCTGCTTTAGTTTAGGCTGGAGGAATTTGTACTTGACTCTATTCTTTGGACATTACAGGTTGATCTGCCATTGTAGGCTACTCTGTGATTTCTACTTCTTTACCTTTGGAAGTTCCTGAAACTGGTATGTTGGTTTCCTGTGCAGGCTGCTGAGAAGTTCTAGCAGAGGATGTACCAATTTCTGATTGTTGAGGCAGCTTGAATGATACTTGTCCAAAAGAGTCTAGGTCAAGGGTTTTTTCAAGATCTTTCATAGCATTTTCCATCTTTTCTTGCTCATTAATCTCTTCTATTAGGGTCCCTTCTACCCATTCATCCTGATTTGCAAACTGTTCAATTTCTGGGATCCTATGATGTATATAAACTGATAGCTTGTTCTTTGTTCTTTTGTCACATATGAAACTATTTGGGTCATATGGCACCCACCAAAAACTCTTCTTCAATCTAAGGTGGTCTTCTAAAATCTTTTCAGCTTCTTGCCATGCATCCCTAGAATTGATGACAAAATGGCCTAATCGGTTCTTGATTCTTAACTAAGCCTTTTTCTTTGCATTACAAAAGTGGACTAAGTCTGCATTTATGATTTGTCTAAAATACTCTAGTGCAAACAATCTCATGGGCACATATTTAGGCAACTTAAATTTCACACCCATACATTCTGATTTCTGTGTGATTTTGGTATAGGTACCAGTAACCTATCATGTACTGATTGGAGAGTTTGATAATCTTCTTCATGTCACCAGTGATTCTAGGAGGGGGAACTCCTATCAACATAGTGGATTCTGGATGTACAAACCAGTCAATGAATTCATTATAGGTATAAGGGGACTCATAGGTATTATGGAAGACTGAACTCCAAAAGATCACAGACCTTTGATTTCCCTTTGAGTCCAATTTCCTAATGGGGAAGGGAAAGTTGTTTGGCTGATGATATAACAACAGATGGTATAAAAGATGTGTATTTGAAGACTCCTTCCCTATCCAAATTCATGAATTGATCATGGATTTTGTTGGCAATGAAATTGGCATAGTCATACCTGATAGAAGGGGGTTGTCCTGGAGTAAACATTGATAATAGAACTAGGGTGATGTCATCAACATATTCACTAGAATTAAATCCCATGATCAGGGATATCATGTCAACAATAAGTCTGTCAGTTTCAGTGAAAAATGTCTACAGATAGGGAGGTGGGCCTGTAGGCTAATACCTTGGTAGCATAAAGATCTGAGAAATACGGGTTATCTCTTATTTGGGCAATTGAGAAGCTTTTTCAAGTAGATACCCCATGGAAAGAGGAGCAAGGGGCTAAGTGGAATGGAACTGTAACATCTCATTGATAGATTTAGCAATTATGGGAAAAAGGACAGTTTGGGATGGGGATATAACTACTCTATGGCCAAGGTCATAGTTGGCATAGCATTGATGAATGATGTCTAGGAAAACATCGACTAAGGGAAGGAAATACATGGGAAGGTTAGATTCCCATAATCCAAAAATATGAAAGTTGTTTAGATAGCTATCCCTGTCTTGGCAGAAGGCCTGAAGATGGTTCCTGTCACTAGATATATCTTTTATTTGAAAATATTTGTCGGCCGGGGGTAAATAATCTAAGTCTTTATGAGGTGCATTCATGGGCGCGACATTCAGGGTTATGGGAGTCTCCATATTTGGTTTTTTTGTATTCAAACGGGAATTCTGGCTTTCTGGAAAATTGGACTAAACTGCAGGTTTAGGGGTCTTTTTATGGTAGCTTCAGACTATTTTTAACTTGAATTTGGCTTTCTCTGGTAGAATTCTCAGTGGAAAACTGAAATTGTAGGGTTGCAGGGGAAAATGGATAAATACCTGTGTTTAAAGAGGAAAGTCGTACAATGGCAGGTTATTTGACAGGTTGCGAAGCTCGTGTTGTAGTCTTTCTGGTCGAGTGGCGGTTGAGAAGCTGGAACAGTGGACTCAGTCGTTAACTTGCATGGGAGCTAGATGCAGTGCATTATAGTGAAAATAACATTTTATCGTTCATTTAACAAAATTTAGTTTGGCGGGTATTTTTTCATTTATATGATGGATGACATTAGTGTGATGGGACGTTTTGTCATTATGCGGAGGGTGGTAAGCAGTTTGATCCCATCGCTTTTGGATTCGGGTGGTTTTAGTTGGAAGGCGAGCGAGCATATGGAACGAGCGACGCGTGGCAGATGTATGGGCAGAAAACCGTCAGGCGATCCCGAGTTAAAATGTGGTAGTAAGTGGGGTTGCGATATTGCCATCAACCGTCGGATGGAAAGGCAGAGATCGAACGGTGGACAGGCATTGGAGATGGTGGGGTTTTAATGTATGCGGGCCCGGCATAATAAACTGTGTTTTAATTGTTTCAGGAGCATTTTGATTGGTTTGGTAATGGTTATTAATTAACCCAAAAGGTTAGTTAATCCCATAGTTTGTGTGGCGGGGAAGTTTTTAATAAATTTCAAACAAACTTATTAATCCTTTTTAAACATCGCTTTTGTTGTTTTACGGTTATAATTAACCAGGGCGGGAATACGTATTATTTGGGGATTTTTAACATATTTATATATTACAGGAAGGGTTTAAAATGTTTGAGATTTATATAATAATGGTGTTAGACATTAATATGAAATAAAACGAAAGTGCTAAGTACAAAAACAATTGAATTTTGTAGTTCAACTTAGGCTCAGAATGAAAAAAGGGTTTTTATGAGGAATATTATGCATTTCCTAAACAGAATAGGTTTTTCACTTAGGCAAACTTTATGAAATGAGATGAATGATGGGTGGATGATTTATGAGCACTTAGGCTTTTAGATCATTGGGCTGAGGCTCTGGTCCCTCCAGAAGTCAGAGAAATGCTCTGAGCCCCTTTGACTTTCAAACACCTTAATACTTTAGGGGGAATTACTGAAATATTTAGGGAAAAATGTGAATGGAAGTTAGTTATTTAACCTTGCCTTGCTTGAACTACATCAAGTGTAATGTATGCCTTGCACTGGTGATAAAAGTAAATATCAACACATTTAGAAGCATTTTTCACCACAAGTATCATTCTGCAACACCACTACCTACTCTACCTACTGTAGCGTGACATTTTTACTTCTTTATTTGGGTGCACTTAGACTGGCAAACCCTTATCAATCCTCTTTTTCTTTTACATGGCAAGCCTACCTAAGTCTACACTTATTACAACCAAGGGCTCATATTACACTGTTGAGCTCCTTTTTATTTACTCTACCTATCTACTTATCTCCAATATTACACTGTTTGGTCAGATATTTATTCTCTATCTCTAAATCATGAAATTTAACTATGAATGAGCCAAGTTTAAATAGTTTCACTCTTCATCAATTGTGGCATAAATTTAACAAGATGCACACAATTGCTTATTACAGAAAATGAAATAGTAGTGGCATTTAGACTTGCACACTTTCCTGGTCTATTTTTGTTTGGGGTTCATTTCTTTCACTTTTTTGACCATTTTATTCTTTTTACCTTTTGATTTTTCTTTTAGGGTATACCCTCTTTACATTTTTTAAATTTTTTTGATTTTTTGACAATATGGAAAACCTTTGCAACAAGAAAAGGTATGAACATATTATAGATCTCATCAAGTCAATCATGAAATATGACACCTATTGATATAAGAGAAAACCCTGGGAAAACATGCTTTACACACTAGATGGGAAATGCGATTAACGGCACGGATCGACGACTATGAGATGGATTAGATCATTCTAGACTTAGGCTTGGATTCCAACGTGCTACCTAAACAAACATGGGAACAGATGGGCAGGCCCACATTACAATGGTCTCCTATTCAATTACGGATGGCGAACCAACAAAAGATCTTGCCCATGGGGAGATTGCAAGGAGTCACGGTGGATATAGAAGGCGCGAGCACGCAAACGGACTTTGAGGTAATAGAAATTTTGGATGACAATAACCCTTACCCCGCATTGTTAGAGATAGACTGGGCCATGGATATGAATGGAGTCATTAATTTAAAGATTCAGAAGATGATATTTGAGAAGAAGTCCCTACATGTAGTCGTTCCGCTAGACCCAACTAAAGGAGCGCGCTACATTGAACCCATACACGATGATCAAATTGACGAGGACTTGGATCATATCTACAGGAGAACTGCATGAGATCAAGATTGGGTAAATCTGACTGCAGAAGGAAGAATATCATGGGAATGTGCAGAGGCCTACATTTCAAATTCAGATGAAGAAGACAAACAATGGCATAATCGGTTGAACAGAGTAACAACGTTAAACTGCAACATGATGACTAGGTCATCGTATTGCGTAAAAGTTCAAGATCGAGAACTGCCGATGTATGATGGGCTGATAATGATGGACGAGTTCCTGACCAAGTTTGAGAGAGTGGTACCAGAGCGACAGTGGTTTGATGCATTCAAATGGGTGTTGCATGTGACACCTACATGTTGGTGGGGAATGTTAGCACTCAAATCTACCTTAGGCTGAAATAAGGTAAAACTCAAGGCCACATCAAACCACGCTCAGCCTCGTAGCTAGCCCTACGAGGACAAGAGAGGGCTCTCTCCGGGTCAATCTCGGCAAAAGGTAATCGATGAGGCTCGAGATGACTAAATTGGTAATTAATTTTAGGCTAGGTATAAAGTACAAGGAGTTTGAAGTTGATTTTTTGGGGTTTTTGTTGAATCTAAGGGAAAGGCAATTTTGGGTGCGGGGATGAGACACAGTTTTTGCAGAGGTCCGATTGGGGCAAGGAAGGCGATTGTATTGATGCTTTTAAAGTGAAAGAGATGGATAGATCAAACTGGCGAGGAGCTAAGGAGAGCAAGAATCTTTCAAGGATTCTCCTTAAACAGATGAAAACATGGAAAATCAAACAAACTTAAAGGCAGAGCATAACAAATTATGGATTCTACCTTAACACTTCATTTGTTCAATTGCAGAAGGATGAGAGAAGGAAAATGATACACATAACAACTTACAGATACTGAAAGAAGCACACCATCAACACATAAAGCCACATGAATCCCAAATAGTGTTGCAAAACCCTGGTCTTTCCTTTGCCAAAATTGCAGAGATACAATGTACAATAGAGTCTAGGCTTTTCCCAAAAGTCCAACCCCTAAAAATGACTGAGAAAATACATCTTATAGACCATCCTAACCCCTTCCCATGCCTCCATGGGTCGAGCTCCTCCTTTTAGGAACAGTTTGAACTAATTCCAAACATGGAGCTGAAAACTAGGCATCCAAACAACCTGCCTCTAAAAGAAGGGAAACTGATTCATTTCATTAAATTTTTGCTATTTTGTGAATGAATCATCTAGAATAGGTAAATAAGTGCTAAATTTACATCATATACATCAAATTACATCAAGTTGGGTCAAAAATCACATCAAGAGGTGAAACTGGTCATAACTGGCCGAAATTCTGAGCTGGAAGGTGAAAATTTGACCAAAAATCTCTATGCGCCGCGCGCCTGAGCTTTATGCATCGTGCACCTTTCAGCCTACTTTTGGGGCACTTCTCGGCATCCAAATTGAGCTCATGAGAGCTCGTTGGAAATCCCTGGATGTTGGCTATCCAACCCAAGTGGAATTTTCAAATTTGGAGCTCATTTGCCCCTTCAAAATGTCATTCTCCCAGAAGTACTTCCTGTTGGAGCAAAAGGTGGTTTTCATGGTGTTTTTGGGCCTTTTGATCATCCATAACTTGATGAAATTCTTCGGCAATACTTGACCATGCATAACTTACCATGATAAACCCAAAAATATAAAGTTTTCCTTCAGCAAGTGTCCCAATCAAAAGCGAGCACGTCGACGCGCTACGCGTTGAGCTGAAAAACCTGTTTTTAAGCCAAAATTTTTCAAAATGACAAAAATATCTCCGAAATTGCTCAAATTCGGAGCGAAGACCCTCCATCATGTATTATGTCCATCCAACAAAGCCTCGGACAAAATACGGAGTGGATCAGGGGTTTCACGGCGCTTCAGTGTCCTCCTGGTGTATGCAGTTCAGTGGTGCAATCTCTGTCTTGGTTATATGATGTGTTGTTGTCAGTCATGGTGTTGCGAAGTGTATGTTCAGCATGTTGAAAATGAGAAATGAGACCTTGGTGTCCTTGGTGTCCTTGTCTCCAATCGCCAAATGCGTGCCAAAGGGGAATGAGGGATTGAGAACACCTATAAGTGAGATAGGAATGGGATAAGGTGATGGGGGTAGTTTTGAAGGACAGGAGTGAAATGAAATGGCAACATATCAGTGAGTCAAGTGGAATCAAGGACAAAGAAACAGCCTTTGAATGTTATGGAGATTAGGCTTTTATCAATGGAGGAATGTATTAGTAAGTAATAGGGTTTGGGATTTCACATGGGAACCAAAAGTATAAAAGGATATGAGAATAATGAATATGGGGAAGGGACAACGATATGATCACATGGTAGCGACAGCAGTGATGGAATACAAAGAAAAGGTTGACAAATGGTAAGAATTTAGCATCAAAACAATCTTCAAACTTTATGCATAACCCTAGGAGCAGATTTGGTATAAGGTAGGGTTTGATGTTCACCATATCAAACATTTGTTTTCTTCACATTCGAAACACCATAACAAATCCACGAATCACTGAGCAAGCATAAATAAATTAATTTCAGACAAATGAAGTGGTTTGATGAGAATTTGGGTGATGAACTATTGTTTTCCAGCCTTGGGGCTATATGCATAGTGCGCTCCCATTGCGTAGCGCACATGTAATTTTACACAGGCCGATGAAGCCCAATGCGTAGCGCGCTCCCAATGCGTAGCGCGCTACATAGTGCATCTTGCAGGAGGCTTTTGGAGGCCTTCCCTGTGTCAACATTGGGCACAAGATAGCTCGTTGGAAAGGTATTTGAGTCTACTTTCCAACCCAGCTAGAATTTTTCAATTGGGAGTTCATTTGCCTTGTCAAAAATCAAATCTCCCAAGACTAGTCAAAATGTGCCAAATGAGGCTTCCTCAAGGAAGAGTGCTGTTGCAGTCAACTTTTGAATGCCTTCCTTAACTCCAAATTGAGTTCATGATAGTTCATTGGAAATATATTTTTGTCTAGTTATCCTTTGACTCATAAAGAAATTTATTTGGCCAACCAAGCTAGGAGAAAACTTGATTTTCCCAAGGTCACTTCAGAGGTGCATCAATTCTCCCGAGGCGATTGTATTTTTGACATTTCTCTAAAACCATGACACCTGTGTAAAACGTGAAGGAGGTTGTTCGTCCTTGGCCTGTTTTGGACAAAAACCTCTCTCAGTTTTTCAAAATTCATCTTTGATTGCTCTCGAACATCTTTTGAGTGAAAATTATTCTGATGTGTGAAACAAGGGATTTTGTCGAAATGAAGCGAAATGAAGGGGATGAGGGGCTTCTAAATTCTTGGAGAAATTTTTGGAAGTAGGTAGGGATGTTAGGAAGTAGGGGAAAGTGGAATCTCAGAGATCAAGTGAGGGGAAGGGGTCCAAAAGGGAAAAACACAGGCCTAGCCTAGAAACTTGCCAAGTTGTGGCAAGAAACTAGGGTTTGTGCAAAAATGAGGAATTTGGGGGATCTCAGTGATGGGAAGTGTTTAATAAGGTACATTAATGATAGGGAAAAGTGTATGAACATCAAGATACAAGTTTTGCTAATGATTTGACCATTCAAGAGAAGTTGCCTTCAAAACCCTAGGAGAGGGAAATGAACCTTGCCTAGGCGCAATTGAGGCATGAACAAGGTGTAAAATGACCCAATGGAACCTGACATGATGATAACGACCCTCTGAATGATGTTATACTCAGTTGAATGGTGACATGAACCGACATTTGGACAACTTTGACAGAAGTAAAAGCAACCCCTAAACCTAATGCCTAGTGACCAAATTTTGCTTGAAGACTCTTTGAAATGACAAAATTTGACCTTGACACCTTAAAATCACTTTGTAAGAGCATGTTTGATCACTGAAGGAAGGCTGCAAAGACTGACACTAACATTGGCTCCAATGGGGATGGTATCTCCTTGGAGGTGCCAAGAACGACAAATCTTTGGGAGAGCAAACCAGTGCCTTATCCATTGGGCAATGGAATGAAAAACTCAAACTCAAATGCATGACTAAAAATTGATGACTTGACGACACAAATTGACTCTCACTCAACTAAGAACTGACTCGATACTTAAACACAACTGGAAAACTGGAAATATGCTCAATATGAAACTTATTCAATACAACCTACTCTAATTTTTCCATTCATCACCTGATCAAGTGAAATGGAACAACCAATGTAACCATGTAAGCATCCTGGCTATTGTTTGATTTCTTCCCACATGCTTTCTGATGCGCAGGAAAAGGAACGAATCGAAAGGAAATTCGCATGGAAATTTGAACTCAAGCTAACTGTTGATAAACTTGCAAAGCACAAATTGACTGGATGACTGCAAGAATATTGCGAAAGGATCTTCATAAACATAGCTCTGGTCCAAGTAATCTTCATAGTTGGATATCAAGACTTCCCTCACATCTGTGTTGTGTTTCTTTGGTGATTGCAGCAAGCTATCAAAAGGATCCTGAAATTCATGAAAAACCAAACTCCGTTGTTGATTACGAATAGAACAAAAGTCTTCTTCATCAATCTCCTCATATGACTGCAAACCTTGATGAGGGCTTTGTAATTAAAAATATGTTAAACAAGAGAATGAAGGTGACCTTTGAAGAAGATTATCATCAATATTCTTTTCCGGCACATGGTTAGCTAATGAAGGAAAACATTTACAGCAAACATCATCCAATACACGTGCAATAGGATCATCAAAAACTTGAGAAGACTGTTGTAATGTATCCACTGAAAATGTATGACATCCTTCTAGTTGTTCATCTTTTTCTTGAGAGATTTTACGGAGATTCTGCCTTATGAACTGAAATGCTTCGAAACAAAAGGGTATAGAATCTTCCTGCATCATCAAATCATGTATTTCATCTTCCACACCTTCATCTGTAATCTGCCCTTCAATTTCATTTGGTGGCTGCAAATCTGATGCTACAGGCTGCTCAAGAATTTTGTTATCTGTCTCATCCTCAACATTAACACTGAGAGATTGTTGATTTGTTATAGGTTGTTCCTTTGAAGATTTATTATGCAATCTACCCTTCAAAAACTGAAATGATTCAAAACAGAATGGTACGGAGTCACCTTGAATCATTAAATCATGTGTGTCCACTTCCAAGTCTTCAGCTGCAACTTGACAATCAATGGCTTTCGGGGGTTGCAAATCTAAATATGAGAAGTCTTGAACCAAATTTTCATTGCTCTCAAGATGATTCAAATCAAGACTTGTTGACATTTGATTTCTGATTGCATGGTAGTTATCTCTGATGAACTGAAACAAATCAAAACAAAAAGGAAAAGATCCTTCACTTACTTCAAACTTTGATTTACCTTCCTCATCATTGTCATAGCTGATATGCATCGGTCGATCACTGTATTCGAGCTGCTGAAAGTGAACTTCCTCCTCGCACAAACTAGCTGTTGATTCGTCTACAAGATTAGCTTCTTTTTGGAGAACATAATCATCATCATACTGATCAAATTGAGGCAATTCATCATCAAACATACACATCATATCAACAACTCTCTCTTCTTCACAATGATCTATAAAACAATCACTATGACAACTGGGATCAGAAACAAAATGTTTTGGGTCAACCGCTTGTTCTTGAATGTCACTTTCATTTTTTGCAGTCATTTTCCGCACCATCTCTTCTACTGCATTTACGAAAAGATCAAGCTTTTCCTCTGAAAGTGTCAGCTGCTCTGAAACATTCTTCTTTTCTTCTTCCTTCAACCTTGCAGTCAAGATCAGCAAATGAGCCTCTAGATTCACTGCACTGTTTTGCATCTCATGAAGTGTTGCAATATTTCTTTCTCTCAGCTGAAACTCCATTTCCGGATCAAAGGCACCCGGATAGTGTAAGAGAGAAGATCTAGGAGGAGGCCTTATATCAATTGGGATCGAATAATAAACTTGGTTAAATCTAGCAGAAAATTGTTGTACTGTCTCCCCTGGCATTCTTTTCAGCTGATTATACTCTTCTATAATAAGGAAAAGGTTCTGCCCGATCATCCACCTGTCGAGAAAAACTTTGACGAACTGCCGGAAATCTGAGATGCTCGCATCAAGGAGGGTTCTGAACCAACTCTTCACTTTGCCTTGCAAAGAAAGAGCAAAAATCCATATACTGACATCTTCTGCATCAACTTCAAAAAGATCTAGAAAAGACTCAAAATTATGCACATGTTGCTCAGCATTGACATTCTTACTTTCACCATCGAACCTCGGCAAGTATAGATCATAGTTTTTGGGGAAAGCATGGAGAACAGAAGGTAAAACAAGAGGTTTATACCGATCTGGAATTTTACAAGGTGTAGAGGTATGTACAACATGTATTAGAATCAGTCTTGGTCCTTGGGGCTCATCAATTTGAAGATGGTCATCACAAAATTTAGAAGAAAGGTCTTGATCAAGCTCAAAGGTATGCAAATCTTTGGTATTCACAATCTTCAAAGGGAAAGAATCAACTGCAGGTCGAGGATCTCTTCTCAAATACATTATACTTTGCAAAGCCTTCTTGACATTCTTGGGAAAAGAGAAGAAATAATTTATGACAAAGAACAAAATGTCTTGGATGAAATTCCAACTTGAATATCTGATCTGTCCATGTTGTCCTTTCATGTTTTTGCTGGTCGAGATCATCCTCCAGTGGAGTCTTTGGATCTGATCTCGAAAATTATTTAGAGTCACCAGGTGAATGATTTCAGCCTTGCCAGTGTCTGATCGTTGTCCACCATCAACAATCAGATCTGAACTCGATACATGTACTGGGGCAATTTATAAGTTAAGTGTTACGATTACAAGCTAGAACGAAGATCGACTGAAGCAGTGTTTATCTACTATGCACTCGCAGAGCAATGTGCAGTTCGAAGGCTACCTGGCGTGACTTCATACTCTGTCTCTAGCTATAAATCAAATAACACTAACAAGCAAACCAGTTCTTCCCCAGTATGGTCGCCAATATGTTAGCACTCAAATCTACCTTAGGCTGAAATAAGGTAAAACTCAAAGCCACATCAAACCACGCTCAGCCTCGTAGCTAGCCCTACGAGGATAGGAGAGGGCTCTCTCCGGGTCAATCTCGGAAAAAGGTAATCAATGAGGCTCGAGATGACTAAATTGGTAATTAATTTTAGGATAGGTATGAAGTACAAGGTGTTTGAAGTTGATTTTTTTGGGTTTTTGTTGAATCTAAGGGAAAGGCAATTTTGGGTGCGGGGATGAGACACAGTTTTTGCAGAGGTCTGATTGGGGCAAGGAAGGCGATTATCTTGATGATTTTAAAGTGAAAGAGATGGATATATCAGACTGGCGAGGAGCTAAGAAGAGCAAGAAGCTTTCAAGGATTCTCCTTAAATAGATGAAAACATGGAAAATCAAACAAACTTAAAGGCAGAGCATAACAAATTATGGATTCTACCTTAACACTTCATTTGTTCAATTGCAGAAGATGAGAGAAGGAAAATGATACACATAACAACTTACAGATACTGAAAGAAGCACACCATCAACACATAAAGCCACATGAATCCCAAAGAGTGCTGCAAAACCCTGGTCTTTCCTTTGGCAAAATTGCAGAGATACAATGTACAATAGAGTCTAGGATTTTCCCAAAAGTCCAACCCCTAAAAATGACTAAGAAAATAAATCTTATAGACCATCCTAACCCCTTCCCATGCCTCTAGGGGTCGAGCTCCTCCTTTTAGGAGCAGTTTGAACTAATTCCAAACATGGAGCTGAAAACTAGGCATCCAAACAACCTGCCTCTAAAAGAAGGGAAATTGATTCATTTCATTAAATTTTTGCTATTTTGTGAATGAAACATCTAGAATAGGTAAATAAGTTCTAAATTTACATCATATACATCAAATTACATCAAGTTGGGTCAAAAATCACATCAAGAGGTGAAACTGGTCATAACTGGCCGAAATTCTGAGCTGGAAGGTGAAAATTTGACCAAAAATCTCTATGTGCTGCGCGCCTGAGCTTTATGCATCGCGCGCCTTTCATCCTACTTTTGGGGCACTTCCTGGCATCCAAATTGAGCTCATGATAGCTCGCTGGAAAGCTGTGGATGTTTTCTATCCAACCCAAGTGGAATTTTCAAATTTGGAGCTCATTTGCCCCTTCAAAATGTCATTCTCCCAGAAGTACTTCCTATTGGAGCAAAAGGTGGCAGCAAGGTGGTTTTCATGGTGTTTTTGGGCCTTTTGATCATCCAGAACTTGATGAAATTATTCGGAAATACTTGAGCATGCATAACTTACCATGACAAACCCAAAAATATAAATTTTTCCTTCAGCAAGTGTCCCAATCAAAAGTGAGCGCGTCGACGCGCTACGCGTTGAGTTGAAAAACCTGTTTTTAAGCCAAAATTTTTCAAAATGACAAAAATTTCTCCAAAATTGCTCAAATTTAGAGAGAATACCCTCCATCATGTATTATTTCCATCCAACGAAGCCTCGGCCAAAATCCAGAGTATATCAGGTGTTTCACGGCGCTTCAGTGTCCTCCTGGTGTATGCAGTTCAGTGGTGCAATCTCTGTCTTGGTTGTATGATGTGTTGTTGTCAGTCATGGTGTTGCGAAGTGTATGTTCAGCATGTTGAAAATGAGAAATGAGACCTTGGTGTCCTTGTCTCCAATCTCCAAATGCATGCCAAAGGAGAATGAGCGATTGAGAACACCTATAAGTGAGATAGGAATGGGATAAGGTCATGGGGGGTAGTTTTGAAGGACATGAGTGAAATGAAATGGCAACATATCAATGAGTCAAGTGGAATCAAGGACAAATAAATAGCCTTTGAATTTTATGGAGATTATGCTTTTATCAATGGCGGAATGTAGTAGTAAGTAATAGGGTTTGCGATTTCACATGGGAACCAAAAGTATAAAGGGATATGAGAATAATGAATATGGGGAAGGGACAACGATATGATCACATGGTAGCGACAGTAGTGATGGAATACAAAGAAAAGGTTGACAAATGGTAAGAATTTAGCATCAACACAATCTTCAAACTTTATGCATAACCCTAGGAGCAGATTTGGTATAAGGTAGGGTTTGATGTTCACCATATCAAACATTTGTTTTCTTCACATTCGAAACACCATAACAAATCCACGAATCACTGAGCAAGCATAAATAACTTAATTGCAGACAAATGAAGTGGTTTTATGATAATTTGGGTGATGAACTGTTGTTTTCCAGCCTTGGGGCTATATGCGTAGCGCGCATGTAATTTTACACAGGCCGATGAAGCCCAATGCCTAGCGCGCTCCCAATGCGTAGCGCGCTACATAGTG
Source organism: Pinus taeda (assembly GCA_000404065.3). Classification (NCBI taxonomy): domain Eukaryota; kingdom Viridiplantae; phylum Streptophyta; class Pinopsida; order Pinales; family Pinaceae; genus Pinus; species Pinus taeda. The sequence continues at coordinate 316,819 of APFE030941841.1, forward strand.
CATCTTGTAGGAGGATTTTGCAGGCCTTCCCGGTGTTGAAATTGGGCGTAGGATAGCTCATTGGAAAGGTCTTTGAGTCTACATTCCAACCCAACCAGAATTTTTCAATTTGGAGTTTATTTGCCTTGTCAAAAATCAAATCTCCCAAGACTGGTCAAAATGTGCCAAATGAGGCTGCCTCAAGGCAGAGTTCTGTTGCAGTAAACTTTTGAATGCCTTCCTCAACTCCAAATTAAGTTCATGATAGTTCATTGGAAAGATATTTTTGTCTAATTATCCTTTGATGCATCAAGAAAGTTATTTTCCAGCCAAGCTAGGAGAAAACTTGATTTTCCCAAGGTCACTTCAGAGGTGCATCAATTCTCCCGAGGCGATTGTATTTTTGACATTTCTCTAAAACCATGACACCTGTGTAAAAAGTCAAGGATATTTTTCTTCCTTGGCCTATTGTGGACAAAAACCTCTCTCAGTGTTTCAAAATTCATCTTTGATTGCTCTGGAACATCTTTTGCGTGAAACTTATCCCGATGTGTGAAACAAGGGATTTTGTCGAAATGAAGCGAACTGAAGGGGATAAGGGGCTTCTAAATTCTTGGGGAAAATTTTGGAAGTAGGGAGGAATGTTAGAAAGTAGGGGAAAGTGGAATCTCAGAGATCGAGTGAGGGGAAGGGGTCCAAAAGGGCAAAACATAGGCCTAGCCTAGAAAATTGCCAAGTTGTGGCAAGTAACTAGGGTTTGTGCAAAAATGAGGAATTTGGGGGATCTCTGTGATGGGAAGTGTTTAATAAGGTACATTAATGATAGGGGAAAGTGTATGAACATCAGGATACAAGTTTTTCTAGTGATTTGACCATTCAAGAGAAATTGCCTTCAAAACCCTAGGAGAGGGAAATGAACCTTGCCTAGGCGCAACTGAGGCATGAACAAGGTGTAAAATGACCCAATGGAACCTGACATGATGATAACAACCCTCTGAATTATGGTACACTCAGTTGAATGGTGACATGAACCGACATTTGGACAACTTTGACAGGAGTAAAAGCAACCCCTAGACCTAATGCCTAGTGACCAAATTTTGCTTGAAGACTCTTTGAAATGACAAAATTTGACCTTGACACCTTAAAATCACTTTGTAAGAGCATGTTTGATCACTGAAGGAAGGCTGCAAAGACTAACACTAACAGGGAACACATGAAAGAACCTTTGAAGACTGGCACAACTGCAGGCAGATGATGCAGATAAGGTTTGGGAAATTGGGACTATGAATAACTGAGAAATACAATGGACTTGATGACCCATGCATGCACCTCACCAGATGGGCCTAGGCCTATGGAGAAGAACCCCAGCCAGAGTGGGTCCACTTATTTTATCATACCTTGGATGTCATCCCAAGGAACTAGTATACCGAGATAGAACTCCGACATGGTACAGGCGAATGGGATATCTTGCATGAAGGTTTTTTATTAACATTCTTATTTAGGGACCAATCGATGGATATTGTTGATGATGCATTACAATTTGTGAAGGTCACCATCTTCAAAGTACCATTGGAACCAGAAGAAATAGTACAACCCGATTGGTCGCATCAGTTGAGCCCGGCCCTCGAATGTTACAACATGCAGGTAGAAGATGATAAGAATGACCCCAGAAACATCAGTATTCCAGAAACATAGGGAAGTCGTGACGTTCACAGACCAGCGATCGAGGATCCCGACATCACCGTGCCGCTGAAAATGAAACAAGTGAACATTGATAAGGAAGAGGATCCAAAGTATGCAATGCTTGGGGACTATTGGGATGATGCCAGGGTGGAGAAGGTTGTCATGTTGCTTCGCGAATATCAATATTTATTCCCGACCAAAATCATGAAGTTAAAAGGGATACTCAGTGACCTAGGAATGATGAAGCTAACCCTGAAGCTGGACGCAATGCTAGTCAAGCAGAGGCCTTATCAGTTGAATCCAAAATATAAAGCAAAGGTCTGCGAAGAGTTGGACAAAATGCTTGCCATAGGAATAATTGAACCAGTAGAGGAATCCAACTAGGTAAGTCCTATGCTTGTACAGGAGAAAAAATAGAAGGGTGAAATTCACTTCTACGTGAATCTTAGGAAGCTCAACTATGCATGTGTTAACGATCCATTCCCAACGCCATTTACCCACGAAGTATTGGAAAATGTTGCTGGACAGGAAGCCTACTCCTTCACGGACGGTTTCTCAAGGTACCACCAGATCAAGATCGCACTGGAGGATAGGAGTAAAATAACTTTCATAACGGGATGGGGCTGTTGTTAGTAGACTGTGATGCCCTTTGGATTGAAGAATGCATCAGTGATATTCTCACGTGTCATGGTAGCTGCGTTCAAGGAATTTATACATAAGTTTTTGGAGGTATATCTTAATGACTGGACTGTATTTGGGTTAGTTAAGAAACATATCGCGAGCTTATGGTTAATGTTGGATACTTGCTGACGGCACCAGATTGCGCTAAATCTAAGGAAGTGTACTTTCCTTGTCCATTTTGGGAACCTGCTTGGCCATGTGGTCTGCAAGCAAGGCGTGATGGTGGACCAGACAAAGATTGTTGTCATACTTAATCTGCAAGCGCCACGAAGTGTCAAACAACTGCGTGCCATGCTGGGACACACTGGTTACTATCGAATGTTCTTTAAGAGCTACGCACAGATCATGGCACCAATGGAACAATTGTTCAAAAATGATGCTACTTATTATTGGAATGAGGAATGTAACAAAAGTCTGGAGACTCTCAAGGAAAAGATGGCATCAGCTCCCATTCTGGTCTTTCCAAAATGGGACATCGAATTTCACATGCATGTTGATGCATTGTGTATCGCACTGGGCGTTGTACTCACACAGGAAGGAATAGAAGGAATTGATCACCTGATTGCGTTCGCAAGTCGACGATTGTCTAAAGCTGAAAAGAACTACTCCACTACTGAGCGTGAGGGGTTTGCAATGGTATATGCGCTCTAGAAATACTGCCACTATCTACTTGGGGGACACTTTCAGATGTATACTGATCATTTCAAGTTAAAATACTTAGTGAATAAGCCTGTGTTGGGGGGGCACATTTGCAGATGGTTCTTCTTCTTTCAGGAATATGATTTTGAAGCCATCGTAAAACTAGGACGTCTAAACGCAGGCCTTGATCACCTGTCCCAAATTGAGAACGGTGAAGAGCCCACAAAATTAGAGGAATGACTACCTCATGCACAGCTCTATGTAGTGTGCATCATGGATGGCCACTTTGAGGATATAATCCACTTCTTAAGCACAGGAACCGCGCGCACAGGGGTATTCTATTCAGCAAAAGAAAGAATTGGTGATACGCGTAGTAGACTTTACTGTTATTGCAAGACACCTCTACAAAATGGACAACGATGAAATATTACGCAAATATGTACCTGAATTTGAGCAAGGATAGATCCTTGCCAGAGCACAAGGGGAGGTTGCAGGAGGACATTATGAGGGACGCGCCACAACATAGAATATTCTTCGCGCTAGACTATGGTGGCCAACTCTACATTAGGACTCAAAAGCGTACTATCAAGCCTGTGACGTATGTCAACGGACTAGGAAACCATCGTGGAGGGATGAAATGCTACTCAAGCCATAGATGACACTGCAATCGTTCAAAAAATGGGCGATCGACTTTGTGGGGCCTATCACACCTCAAGGAAAGATGGGTGTGCACTATAGCATCAGTGTGACAAAATACTTGACCCGATGGGCAGAAGCATAGCCGGTTAAGGACTGCACGGCCACTCCAGCTGTGAAATTTTTGTTCGAGAATGTGTTGACATGATTTGGATGTCCAAAAATTATAATGAGCAACCACGGAATGCACTTCCTGAATTAGACTATCAACTCACTCACAAAAATGAGGAATTCCAGATATATCATCAACAGAGTACGCCATACCATGCACAAGCAAATGGGACCGTCAAAGCGTTCAACAAGATTTTGGAGATTGTGTTGACCAAGGTATGTAATATGCAGCGAAACGATTGGGACTTGTGCATACCTGCTGTGCTATGGGCATACCGAACCACGTGTAAGAAGTTGACAGGCTAGACACCTTTCTGGTTATTCTATGGCATGGAAGTCGTAATGTCAATGGAATACATTGTACCTAGTTTGCGAATAGCAGCAATGACAGGCATGGCAGACCACGAGGCTTTGGAAGAGAGGCTCATGCAACTAGAAGAACTTGAGGAGGAATGGTTTTTGGCAGCATTCCACCAGCATGTACAGAAGCAGTGAGAAAAATCTTGGCATGATCGCCATATCAAGTCGCGCATATTCAAAGAAAATGATCTAGTATTACTATATGGCAGCAAGCTCGAGAAATTCCCTAGAAAGCTCTGAATGCATTGGTTGGGACCCTATGTAGTCAAAGAAGTAACAGATGGAGGCGTGGTCCAACTTGGCAAGATTAATGGAGAACCCTTCCTGGGCAGAGTAAATGGCAATCGCCTGAAGCTCTACACAAGTGGGCCGACCACCTGACTGACCGACTGAAGTACAGTATCACTGCTCGAGACAGTTGAAAGAGAGCGTGGGATGATAAAGTAGTCTGTGATGGCGCTATGCAACAAGAAGGGTGCACGTAGAATCGGTATGTCATAAGGGTCATGGTTGCGCAGAAGGGGCTATGCTGCTATGTGGATAAACTTGGCGGTGACCATTGTTGTCATTATTCATGACAAGATGTCTAAGCTAAGGTGAAAAGGAGCAGGCAGTGGGCATTTAAGATACAAAGTACGAGCCATATTTTGAACAATCTACTATAGATGTAATGTTCAAGTGCCAGAAAAGCAGGAAATGACTAAATTTGAATTTCAACATGTCTATAAATCACAAGGGAGCATCCATTGAACGAGATGTGGTATCGAGAGAAGTAAGCGACTGTGCCTTCTCACCAGTATGGAACTGTTGATCATTGATGCTAATGGAGTAAGCCTCGGGGTTATAAGATGGCCAATGGATATGCAGGATATTATGGATAGTGTGGTGTCGAAGGCCATGGATGTCACGCCGAGTTCAGCACCGACGGTAGGGGATGTACTAGAAATTCTTAGACACGAAGCAAAATTGGTCCGGATGCCGCTGCCTAAGCAACGGGCTAGTCGACGACCTATGAATGATAGGGGGAAGATCATGAATATTGATACAAATTTTGGAATTGTAGTTAACATTTGGTCTCTGATACACCTTGAAGGTTGGGATCTCGTGGGCAGCAATATTTTTATTGCAAAAATTTAACACAAGCTGGAGTGGGGTGCACATAGTAGACCAGAAATTAGAAACTTGTTGCGTTGGCATGAATAGTTCCCACATGCGGCACCCCAGCTTAAGCTAAAATCCTATGAGGGGGTGATCTGTGCTAACCGAGCAGAGCAGAATGAGCATCATTGGTTGCGCTAATTAGTAGAGACAATGAAGCAGGAGCTTGAAGAAGTGGTGCAAAAGACAAAGAGGGAGCAGCAGAATGTAGTGCGTCACTCACAGGGATGGTGGACCGTGAAGCCTTGGCAGCTTGTATCGCCACACCAACGAGTGACTCGGGACGATTCATGATGATTGTGTTGGGGGCCTGTTTGGTAGTGGAGGCCCCACATAACAGTTTTGAGGCTTAAAGCCCATAAGATAGGGTAATGATATTGTAAAAGTCCCGTGAAGTGTGTGGGCCGTGAAATGTAATAGATCGAGTCAAAGGGTTGTCTGCCCAAAAATAATATAAGATAATAGGAAGTGAGTCGGCCTTTCCATGGTTTACAGACCATGGGAATGTATAAATAGAGCAAGGCTCTAAGGGTAGAAGTAGATTGAAAAGGTATGATGTATTATGGGTTTGAAAAAGGAATAGTTGCTCTGAGTCTGTACGTCTAGGTTGAGGGTGTTAGTGGTTAGATAGAGGCTCCACAGTTGTGTGCATGGAGGCTTGATAGAGTCCTCAACTGTGTGCATAGACCCCAGTAGCTATGTGCGCAAGGCAAGAAGTGGATTGTACTGAAACAAATATATTAATAAAGATAAGTTGGTTTTGAAATACCGTATTGGTTATGAAATATTGTGGATATATTTATATTCTAGTTTATGCATCGCTTTTATTAGTTTATGACTATCGTTAAGAATTATGATTGCACGCATTGGGTTTTATTGTTAAATTTTTATTAAAGATTGTAAGAAGGAGATCAGATCTGTAATAAACCCATATAAATAATAAGATTGAGAAAGTGACTCTCGCAGATCTACGCGAAGGACAGATAACTGTGCGGAGTAGCGCAAGTGTGTAGATCGGTTCGCAACCCTTCTAGTTTGCATCAAGACATCCCTAGGGTGCAGAAAGCTGGTTCCAACACCCTCCCATACTACCTAGGGTGAGACTTTAGTCTGCACTTCGCGGATTGTTGTTGAAAGGACTGGTAGTGTGGGATTTGTTCCGCTAAAACACTTCCAAACTTGGGTCAGGCCCCATCAAGCCAACAATGATGTAGCATGTCACTTATTCCCACACACCCTTGAAAATAAAGCGGCCACATGGTATCAGTCGCTGCCTGTTGTCTCCATTAGAACATGGGACGAGTTCCAGAAATCCTTTTTGGACAAATTCTCAGGAGATAAGACATCTTCCATGCTCTTCACTGAGCTCACCATGCTGAAATGCCATAAGAAGGAGAAGGTGAAAGATTTCAATCAACATGTCACCACCATTCTGAACAAATTCCCCTTACTTGTAGCCCTCAATGATTCCATCACGATTGATTATTACACAAGGGCTCTGCCATGGGATATTGCCATGTTCGTTAGCCACGAAGCAAAACTCACTTTGGTAGAGAAATTTTACGCTGCGATGAAGGTAAAAAAGGATCTTCTTTTGATGGGCACCTTGGAACACGAGTCGTGAGAAGACGCAAAGTTGTATGGTAAGGAAAACCAATCCTCCTCAAGTAAAATGATGGATAAGGATAAAGACTCCCTCAATTTCGAGGGACTGACCAAATCTCTAAAGCAACTAACTAATGAAGTATCTGAGCTAAAGCGAAGGACCAACGATACTTTGAGAGGGGCCAAGCCCGCTAAGCCCTTTCTCTGAAAGGCCAATAATATTCCCCCTAAAGTCTCTCAAAATCCCAGCTCAACCTTCAATGTGGAAGAGTTAGGTAAAGATAACTTTTTCACTTTCCATTAGGCCTCACACTTTGAAAAAACTTGCCCACAATGGCTCCATAACATGACCGTCATTGTCACCCAATTGTTAGAAGACCAGGCCATCAAGGAAGCAGAAGAGGAAATTGACAAGTTGGGAGGAGACAATACTCCCCTTGGTGACGATTCTCTATCTGTTGTGTTAATTTTCAAGGTCATCCATGGAGGGGACGTGTGCACCACACAAGAAGCATTCATCAGGGATGCTCTCCAAAAGCCTCCCAAAAGTTACAATCTCAGCAGTAAAGGTGTTGTAGTAGACGCTAACCTGGAAGCCAAGAAAAGGGCTTTGTTGCATAGGATCTTACCCCCGATCGATACAAGCGAACCGTCCTCCTCCTCACCTAGAGGAACAGATGATCTATGCCCAAACAAATCACCAACTAGCATGAAAAGAGACTCTTCCACACTTAGGAATGCATCCAAAGGGGTTACCACTAAAACCACTACAGCAGCATCACCTATAATGCAAGAACCTTCATCCGTGGATTTAGATTACAATATCATTGAAGATTTGAAGAAAACAGAAGCTAACATCTCATTACGAGTTGTGCAAATTGACTGCTCGATGTGAGCTAATAGCCAAAGCCTTTGCCTTTTCTCCTACTCCTGTTAAGCCCTCCACGTCAAACAAGGTAAACTTTGCAAGCTGATCCCTAGCTGTGGTCGACTTCCAAGCTATAGTGAATGCTACAAACACCAACTTGAGAGGCTCAAATCCCCCATTCCTCTTAACCTTCGAGATGTTTAATTTCACTATCCACAACTGCCTCGTCAATTTCGGCACATCAAACAACATTATGGCCTGGTTGGTATGCAAGGAGATGAACATTCAACCACAAAAAAACGATGCCAAAATTATCCAACCTGACAGGTCCCAAGTCCCCGCCGTAGGAGAATTAAATAATGTCATCATTTGTTTATATTTTGATTCCTGAGTTCACCAATGTATTGAAATAATCTTCATTGACATCCCAGAAGCCTACGGTCTTCTTCTCAACAGGGATTGGTCTTGCATGCTTCAGGGCTACTTTGCCATAGACTGGTCTCACTTGTGGCTTCCTTACAAAGGGAGGAATAACCAGATCAGGATAAATAGTGAGCCTTGTATGAAACATACTGTCATCAACCTTGAAGGCTCTAATGAGCTAATCAGTTATGCTCAACAAGAACTATGAGTATGCCTCCTTGAATCTTTATTCGGGTGCTATCATCCTTGGACATCAATCATTTCCCCGGATACCCAGGTTAAAATTCCCATGCAAACCCTCAGCCTCGACAACGAGATTTTTTCCTTAAACATACATACGTCAGGGTTACCTTCCCTTAGCACGAAGATGTGGACGTTGTATTATGACGGATAGAAAACCCATGATGGAGCAGAAGCGGGATTTGTCCTACTAAATCCCAAAGGGGATAGGTTTTTTATCTCTTGTAGGTAGAATTCCAATGTACCAACAACACTGCGAAATATGGGGCATTAGTGCTCAGCCTCAAAAAGGCCATCAACCTAGAAGCAAACTGCCTGAAATTGATTGGGGATTCGGAAATCATTACGAGACAAGTATGCAATGCCATCCATTGTTTGTCCCCGCATCTAAAGAATTACCAGCAAGAGGTATGGCATCTCATAAATTCTTTTAAAGATTTCAATATCATTTCGGTTCCTAGATTTAACACTATATCTAATGTTGCAGCTAGATTCACACCCCTTAGAGATGGTTTTTCTATTAGAATTATGTATAAGCCAGCGATACCGGAAAACATAGCTAACTTGTGCGTGTTCAATGATGACCAGCAGATTTTGGAGTTCATGGCAAATGCGAAAATATTCAAAGACGCAGCTATTAATGACACGGCTATTGATGAAGAGGAGCATGAGAAATTGTTACAAGATGACGTGGATTCGTGGAAGGGAAACCCCTTACCTAAAGGGGTGGTGTCATTGGAGAAATTGTTCGACCTCCAGAATCGTTTCAGCTATCCGTTGAATACCAAGATGCATAGTTCCACTCTCTTGCACGGGGAGATCAACCTCAGAACCGAGTCAGACCCCAAGTACCTTAACTTGGGAATAGGGTGCACCCCAGAGGAAAACCAAGAATTCATAAACTTATTTCAAAAGTACCATGTTGTCTTTGCTTGGACTTATGATGACCTGAATACGTATGAAACTCGGATTATTCAGCATGTTATCCCTACCAAATAGGGGGTCAAACCATTTCAGCAGAAACTAAGGAAGGTGTATCCCGCATTGGAACCTATCATCGAAAAGGAATTAAAGAAATTGTCGGATGCTCGCATTATTTTTAAGGTCAGGCACTCGACATCAATATCTAATCTAGTGCTAGTGAGGAAAAAATCTATAGAGATACGTCTATGCATCGATTTCTGGAACCTTAATCATGCGTTAGACAAAGATAACTACCCAATTCCCTCCATGGAGAAAATCCTCCAAACCGTCTCAAGAGTTGAAGTCATCGCTCTACTAAATGGATTCTCTGGTTACAATCAGCTTCTGGTATCAAAACCGGACCGGATCAAGACAACATTCTAGACAAAGTGGGGGACATTTTCATTTCGCTATATGTGATTCGGACTCATAAACATTAGGGCGACATTCCAGAGAGCTATGGATATCACTTTTTGAGTGCTAATGGGTTAGAGTGTGGCGGTCTACCTGGACAACATCACCATTTTTTCAAAGAAAAGGAGTGACCATCTACTGCACTTCAAACAAATTTTCGAAAGATGCCAGAAATATGGGATCTCCCTCAACCCTAAGAAGAGCATATTTGTGGTTTCAGAAGGAAACCTACTAGGCCACATCATCACCAAGAAAGGAATCACTGTAGATCCTGACCATGTAAAAGCCATAGCACATATCCCTCAGTGGACCACAAAAAAAGGTATGCAATCTTTCGTCGGAAAAATTAATTTCCTTCCCAAGTTTATTTTAGATTTTTCACAAATTTCCAAACCTTTACAAAACATGGTAAAGAAGGATACACTTTTCAAATGGGATTGGGAAGAAAAGGAATCTTTTGATTGGATTAAGGCAGCAAGCAGAAGCACCTTCCCATTCCAGCCCTGATTTCAGCAAAGATTCTATCTTGTACGCTTTCACTTTAGATTCATCATTAGTCGTGGTCCTTACCCAAAAGGACTGTGATCACGATGAATTTCCTATATCATTCATGGGTACAGGACTCCAGGGGGTAAAGCTAAACTACCTGAACACCGATAAGTAGGCTTATGTAGTTTACAAAGCAGTGAAACACTTCATACCATACATCCTAAAGAACCATGTCACGTTGATGGTCCCCCATCCACTGTCAGATCCCTCTTTGTATAACAAGAGCTGGGGGGAGGAGAGCCAACTGGATGACATCCCTCCAAGCATATGATTTAGAATTTAAGCCCTTCCACACTTTGAAAGGTCATGGTCTATGTAAACTGACCAGCGAGGCCAATGATCATCAAAATACAGAGTGTAAGCGACTGGCTCAAGAAACAGAAGGTTGGGAGCACGAGATTGAAATTTACCAGAATGAACTCCTTGGCTCACACAACTCCTCATCATGGTGTGATGATTTAAAACAATACCTAGTGCATGGGTCTTTACCTAAAACCATGTCCACTAAATAGAGGAGAGTTGTCAGGCTTAAAGCTGCCTCATATCAAATGGTCCAAGGGAACCTTTTCAGCAACAACCACCTCGGTATATTACTGAGATGTTTAGAATACGATGAGGTTGAACGAGTGTTGAAGGGTCTACACGATGGACCAGAAGGAGGTCACTATTTAGGTGACACCATGGCTCAGAAGGTCATGCAGCCAGGTTTCTACTAGCCCACACTTTTGAAAGACACTCATTCCTATGTATGAAAGTGCCCTATTTTCCATAAGCATGCAGGCAGACAAGTAAGGTCATCTGCTCCTCTACAACCCATAACAGTCAAGGAACCTTTTCAACAATTTGGTTTGGATGTCATAGGTGAGATCATCCCTAACTCATCAAAGCAGCACAGGTACATACTCACAGCTACCGACTATTTCACCCGATGGGTAGAGGCAATCCCATTGTGAAATATTAATGACGATGAAGTAATATCCTTTATTAAGCAGTACATCATGGCCAAGTTCAGTGTTGCAACCTCCCTTGTTTTTGATAATGCTACTTACTTTTCATCTTTGAAATTGTATGATTTTGCTCTACAAAATAGCATGTGTTAAAACATTCAGCCAACTATTATCCCCAAGGAAACATCCTAGTAGAATCAACCAACAAAAACCTCATTCGTATCATCAAGAAAACCCTACTCTCGTAGCAGAAGAATTGGTACAATTCCCTCAGTAATGCTCTGTGGGCTGACCGGGTCACTCCCAAAATGTCAATCAAAACAATAAGATCTCTGAAAAAGTGACTACTTTCTGGTTTTGATTGACATTTTGGGAGTGACCCAGTCAGCCCACTTCCCTCAGTAACGCTTTGTGGGCTGACCGGGTCACTCGCAAAATGTCAATCAAAACCAAAAAGGAATAGTTGCTCTGAGTCTGTACGTCTGGGTCGAGGGTGTTAGTGGTTAGATAGAGGCTCCGCATTTGTGTGCATGGAGGCCTGATAGAGTCCTCAACTGTGTGCGTAGACCCCTGTAGTTGTGTGCGCAAGACAAGAAGTGGATTGTACTAAAACAAATATATTAATAAAGATAACTTGGTTTTGAAATACCGTATTGGTTCTGAAATATTGTGGATATATTTATATTTTGGTTTATGCATCGATTTTATTAGTTTATGAATGTTGTTAAGAATTATGATTGCATGCATTGGGTTTTATTGTTAAACTTTTACTTAAAGACCATAAGAAGGAGATCAGATCTGTAATAAACCCGTATAAATAATAAGATTCAGAAAGTGACTGTCGCAAATCTACGCAAAGGATAGATAACTGTGCAAAGTAGCGCAGGTGTGTAGACCGGTTCGCAACCCTTCCAGTTCGCATCAAGACATCCCTAGGGTGCAGAAAGCTAGTTCCAACACCCTCCCATACTACCTCAGGTGAGACTTCAGTTTGCACTTCGCAGATTGTTGCTGAAAGGACCGGTAGTGTGGGATTTATTCAGCTAAAACACTTCCAAACCTGGGTCAGGCCCCATCAAGCCAACAAAGATGTAGCATGTCGCTTATTCCCACACACCCTTGAAAATAAAGCGGCCACATGGTATCGGGCACTGCCTGTCGCCTCCATTAGAACATGGGACGAGTTCTGGAAATCCTTTTTGGACAAATTCTCAAGAGACAAGACACCTTCCATGCTCTTCACTGAGCTCACCATGCTGAAATGCCATAAGAAGGAGAAGGTGAAAGATTTCAATCAACATGTCACCACCATTCTAAAAAAATTCCCCTTGGATGTAGCCCTCAATGATTCAATCACGATTGATTATTACACATGGGCACTGCCATGGGATATTGCCATGTTCGTTAGCCACGAAGCAAAACTCACTTTGGTAGAGAAATTTTACGCTGCGATGGAGGTCAAAAAGGATCTTCTTTTGATGGGCACCTTGGAACATGAATCGTGAGAAGACGCAAAGTTGTCTGGTAAAGAAAACCAATCCTCCTCAAGTAAAATGGTAGATAAGGATAAAGACTCCTTCAATTTCGAGGGACTGACCAAATCTCTAAAACAACTAACTAATGAAGTATATGAGCTAAAGCGAAGGACCAACGATACTTTGAGAGGGTCCAAGCCCGCTAAGCCCTTTTTCCGAAAGGCCAATAATCTTCCCCCTAAAGTCTCTCAAAATCCCAGCTCAACCTTCAATGTGGAAGAGTTAGGTAAAGATAACTTTTGCACTTTCCATCAAGCCTCACACTTTGAAAAAACCTACCCACAATGGCTCCATAACATGACCTTGTCACCCAATTGTTAGAAGACCAGGCCATCAAGGAAGCAGAAGAGGAAATTGACGAGTTGGGAGGAGACAATACTCCCCTTGGTGACGATTCTCTGTCTGTTGTGTTAATTTTCAAGGTCATCCATGGAGGGGACGTGTGCACCACACAAGAAGCCTTCATCAGGGATGCTCTCCAAAAGCCTCCCAAAAGTTACAATCTCAGCAGTAAAGGTGTTGTAGCAAACCCTAACCTGGAAGCCAAGAAAAGGGCTTTGTTGCGTAGGATCTTACCCCCGATCGATACCAGCGAACTGTCCTCCTCCTCACCTAGAGGAACGGATGATCTATGCCCAAACAAGTCACCAACTAGCATGAAAAGAGACTCTTCCACACTTAGGAATGCATCCAAAGGGGTTACCACTAAAACCACCACAACAACACCATGTATAATGCAAGAACCTTCATCCATGGATTTAGACTACAATATCATTGAAGATTTGAAGAAAACACGAGCTAACATCTCATTATACGAGTTGTGCAAATTGGCCGCTCGATGTGAGCTAATAGCCAAAGCCTTTGCCTTTTCTCCTACCCCTGTTAAGCCCTCCATGTCAAACAAGGTAAACTCTGCAGACTGATCCCCAACTGTGGTCGACCTCCAAGTTATAGTGAATGCTACAAACACCAACTCGAGAGGCTCAAATCCCCCATTCCTCTTAAACTTCAAGATGTTTAATTTCACCATCCACAACTGCCTCGTTGATTTCAGTGCATCAACCAACATTATGTCCTGGTTGGCATGCAAGTAGCTAAACATTCAACCAGAAAAAACTGACACCAAAATTATCCAACCTGACAGGTCCCAAGTCCCCGCCGTAGGAGAATTAAATAATGTCATCATTCATTTATATTTTGATTCCTGAGTTCACCAATGTATTGAAATAATCTTCGTTGACAACCCAGAAGCCTACAGTCTTCTTCTCAGCAGGGATTGGTCTTGCATGCTTCAGGGCTACTCTGCCACAAAATGGTCTCACTTGTGGCTTCCTTACAAAGGGAGGAATAACCAGATCAGGATAAATAGTGAGCTTTGTATGAAACATACTGTCATCAACCTTGAAGGCTCTAATGAGCTAATCAGTTATGCTCAACAAGAACTATGAGTATGCCTGCTTGAATCTTTATTCAAGTGATATCATCCTCAGACATCAATCATTTCCCTGGATACCTAGTTTAAATTTCCATGCAAACCCTAAGCCTCGACAACGAGATTTTTTCCTTAAACTTACATACGTCAGGGTTACCTTCCCTCAGCACGGAGACGTGGACGTTGTATTATGACGGATCGAAAACCCATGATGGGGTAGAAGCGGGATGTGTCCTACTAAATCCCAAAGGGGATAGATTTTTGATCTCTTGTAGGTAGAATTCCAATGTACCAACAACACTACGAAATATGGGGCATTAGTGCTCAGCCTCAAAAAGGCCATCAACCTAGAAGCAAACTGCCTGAAAGTGATTGGGGATTCGGAAATCATTATGAGACAAGTATGCAATGCCATCCATTGTTTGTCCCCGCATCTAAAGAATTACCAGCAAGAGGTATGGCATCTCATAAATTCTTTTAAAGCTTTCAATATCATTTATGTTCCTAGATTTAACACTATATCTAATGCTGCAGCTAGATTCACACCCCTTAGAGATGGTTTTTCTATTGGAATTATGTATAAGCTAGTGGTATCGGAGAACATAGCTAACTTGTTCGTGTTCAATGATGACCAGCAGATTTTGGAGTTCATGGAAAATGCGGAAATATTCAAAGACGCAGCTATTGACGACACGGCTATTGATGAAGAGGAGCATGAGAAATCGTTACAAGATGATGTGGATTCGTGGAAGGGAAACCCCTTACTTAAAGGGGTGGTTTCATTGGAGAAATTGTTCGACCTCCAGAATCTTTTCAGCTGTCCGTTGAATACCAAGATGCATAGTTCCACTCTCTCGCATGGGGAAATCAACCTCGGAACCGAGTCAGACCCCAAGTACCTTAACTTGGGAATAGGGTGCACCCTATAGGAAAGCCACGCATTCATAAACTTATTTCAAAAGTACCATGATTTCTTTGCCTGGACTTATGATGACTTGAATACGTATTATACTCGGATTATTCAACATGTTATCCCTACCAAATAGGGGGTCAAACCATTTCAGCAGAAACTAAGGTGTATCCCGCATTGGAACCTCTCATGTAGAAGGAATTAAATAAATTGTTGGATGCTCGCATTATTTTTAAGGTCAAGCACTCAACATCAGTATCTAATCTAGTGCTAGTGAGGAAAAAATCTAGAGAGATATGTTTATGCATCGATTTCTGGAACCTTAATCATGCATTAGACAAAGATAACTACCCAATTCCCTCCATGGAGAAAATCCTCCAAATTGTCTTAGGAGTTGAAGTTATCGCTCTACTGAACGGATTCTCTAGTTACAATCAGCTTCTGGGATCAAAATTGGACCGGATCAAGACAACATTCTAGACAAAGTGGGGGACAGTTTCATTTCGCTATATGTGATTCGAACTCATAAACGTCGGGGTGAAATTCCAGAGAGCTATGGATATCACTTTTTGAGTGCTAATGGGTTAGAGTGTGGTGGTCTACCTGGACAACGTCACCATTTTTTCAAAGAAAAGGAGTGACCATCTGCTGCACTTCAAACAAATTTTCGAAAGATGCCAGAAATATGGGATCTCCCTCAATCCTAAGAAGAGCATCTTTGTGGTTTCAGAAGGAAACCTACTAGGCCACATCATCACCAAGAAAGGAATCACCGTAGATCCTGGCCATATAAAATCCATAGCACATATCCCTCAGTGGACCACAAAAAAAGGTATGCAATCTTTTGTCGGAAAAATTAATTTCCTTCCCAAGTTTATTTCAGATTTTTCACAAATTTCCAAACCTTTACAAAACATGGTAAAGAAGGATACACTTTTCAAATGAGATTGGGAAGAAAAGGAATCTTTTGATTGGATTAAGGCAGCAAACGTAGAAGCACCTTCCTGTTCCAGCCCTGATTTCAGCAAAGATTCTATCTTGTACACTTTCACTTTAGATTCATCATTAGTCCTGGTCCTTACCCAAAAGGACTGTGATCATGATGAATGTCCTATATCATTCATGGGTACAAGACTCTAGGGGATAAAGCTAAACTACGTGAACATCGATAAGTAGGCTTATGCAGTTTACAAAGCAGTGAAACACTTCATACCATACATCCTAAAGAACCACGTCATGTTGATGGTTCCCCATCCAACTGTTAGATCCCTCTTTGTATAACAAGAGCTGGGGTAGAGGAGAGCCAACTGGATGACATCCCTCCAAGCATATGATTTAGAATTTAAGCCCTCCCACACTTTGAAAGGTCACGATCTATGTAAACTGACCGGCGAGGCCAATGATCATTAGAATACAGAGTGTAAGCAACTAGCTCAGGAAACAGAAGGCTGGGAGCACGAGATTGAAATTTACCAGAATGAACTCCTTGGCTCACACAACTCCTCATCATGGTATGATGATTTAAAACAATACCTAGTGCAGGGGTCTTTGCCTGAAACCATGTCCACTAAATAGAAGAGAGTTGTCAGGCTTAAAGCTGCCTCATATCAAATGGGCCAAGGGAACCTTTTCAGCAACAACCACTTCGGTATATTACTGAGATGTTTAGAATACGATGAGGCTCAACGAGTGTTGAAAGATCTACATGATGGACCAGAAGGAGGTCACTATTCAAGTGACACCATGGCTTAGAAGGTCATGCAGCCAGGTTTCTACTGGCCCACACTTTTGAAAGACACTCATTCCTATGTATGAAAGTGCCCTATTTTCCATAAGCATGCAAGCAAACAGGTAAGGTCATCCGCTCCTCTACAACCCATAGCAGTCGAGGAACCTTTTCAATAATGGGGTTTGGATGTCATAGGTGAGATCATCCCTAACTCATCAAAGCAGCACATGTACATACTCACAGCTACAGACTGTTTCACCCGATGGGTAGAGGAAATCCCATTGTGAAATATTAACAATGATGAGGTAATATCCTTTATTAAGCAGTACATCATGGCCAGGTTCAGTGTTCCAACCTCCCTTGTTTTTGATAATGCTACTTACTTTTCATCTTTGAAATTGTATGATTTTTCTCTAGAAAATAGCATGTGTTAAAACATTCGGCCAACTACTATCCCCAAGGAAATAGCCTGGTAGAATCAACCAACAAAAACCTCATTCATATCATCAAGAAAACCCTGCTCTCGCAACAAAAGAATTGGCACAATTCCCTCAGTAACGCTCTGTGGGCTGACTGGGTCACTCCCAAAATGTCAATCAAAAGAATCTGTATCTCCCTGCCCTTAGGCTAGCTCGGGATTTGCAAGGCACCCCGTGCCCATCTATTCAAAGTCGAATCAATGCCTTGGTAAAACTGGAAGAAGAAAGCCTAAAAAATAAGGAAAATTTTGCCATCCACCAAGTCCAGATCAAGCGATGGTTCGATAGGAAATCCGCAGGGTCCCTCAAGTTTGAGGTAGGGGACCTTGTGCTCAAGTGGGACTGGGCCCACGAGAACAAAGGAAAACACACATTGTTTCAGGCTTTGTGGGCAGGCCCATTCTAGATCATAGAGAAAATTGGTCATAACACCTTCAAATTGCAAACCTTGGGAGGGCGAGTGGAACCTCTCCCAATGAATGACCATGACCTCAAACATTACTTCACCTAGCAACCTGAGAGTTGTTAGCCCCACCTTGTACTATAGTTTACCATTATTTTTATAGATAATCGTCATTTTCTGTCAGTTAGTTTCGGTTTGCTATTTTAGTTGTTGTCTTTCAGAATAAAGTTGAGATGGTAGGATTAAAGTTAATGCAGCCTTGCACTTTGGCTCCCACAGATGTTTTTCCAGAACCGTTAATGGACCAAAGCTTAAGTCACAACAAAATTATTATGGGTCGGATTAGTGCTAATGAGGAACTCGATGCCATGCACAGGTCCTCATTCATGCTCATGTTAGTCTGTCCCAGCTGCTTACATGGTCAAAATATTGAAGTTGTTCTAGCTCACCTACAATTCTGGAAATGAAAGAGAAACTGAAGAAACCAGTAATGAGCATACACATATCTTGGAAAAAATAATAAGGTCTCTCAAAAACCAGAAACAACCTCTTTGCAAGTCAAATAAGTTAGGATCCCTCATCAACCCAGGCTTCAAGCCTTCATCAAATAAGTGCATATACGCATAGCTAAATAAGTGCCAATGAGCATCTCCATCCTTTCATAATAAGCACTAAAGGACTGAGAAAAGCTTCCTGTATAAACAGGTGAGGCAACAACTCCGTCAGGGTGCTAACTAGGCTCGCTGGCAGTAGAGCAACATTTGCAATTTCTAGGTAGTGGCTCTGTCAGGGTTCTGCTCAGGCTCGCTGGTAATGGAGCAACACTAGAGTACCATAACCACTGTACCGAGAAAAATTCAAAGGAAATAGTGTAACATTAGTTTCCCTTTTAGTTTCAAGACAACGGGAAGTAGTGCCCTATTGTGTGCAAAGATCATGTCACGCCAGTCGGGAGAACTAACTAAGCTTGAGAGGGAGGCTTGGAATACCATGAATGGGACCCACAACTCCATGAAGCGATATTTACTTAAGTCCCCTTAAGTGATGCCCGTAAGTGTCAGAGATCCTAGATTCTCCCAGGGAATCACCAATTGTTGTAGCTGCTACAATAACCCCTCCAAAAATCTAGGGAACCTTAAAATTTTGGAGCCCATACACTAGGTCAAACCCTCAGCCCCTCTAGGTTCTGCCCAAAAATTTCATCATGTCTCAGCAAACTTGAGGAGAAATCTATGTTTTGGCTAAGTTAAACCAAGTTGCCAATTCCTTCCTTGATAGGTCAGTCGTAGAGTTGAAACGAGACTATGGCTAATAATTGCGACCATGGTGACTTGCAGGTCACAATGTTGCACAGGTGTGCCTCCACCCTCATAAATTCCTCGCGACTCTGCGAACTTCTAAGTCGCATAAGTTGCAAGCTTGCAATACACATCGTTTCCCCATCAATCATACCTGCAACTTTGTGACTATGCGACTCCATGACTCTCAAGGTCATAAGGTCGCTCTGCATCCTTCTGTCCCCCAACGCGAACATGCGACCACGCGACTATGCAACCTCCTAGGTCACATGGTCTTATTGGTCATAATAGATGCACTCCTGACCCTTGTGACCCCCCACACGTGCGACTATCTTATAAATAGGAATTCACCCAGTCACATTTGTCAAGGCCCTATTGGTCACACAGGAAGCTAAAAGTTCCTCCGACTCGAATTTGTGCACCCATCCGACTCTGGTAAGTAACGGTCCTCCCTCCTGCAATCATTGTTTACTTCCAAATGTCACTATCTACCCCTCTCGACCTCTAGCTTATCTCTCGCACTAGGGTTTATCATTTTACTTAGCATTTCTCTCATTTTGTGCCTCATAGTTTGTCCTAGCCTCTTCACCCCATGCCTGCACCTAGAAGGTGTGCTCTTTCTTAACCCTGATCCCCTCACTTTTATCAATAAGCCTAAACTCCACTCCTCTGAGGCTTACCCTAGCCTCCCAAGGCCTTTTAGTGTCGTCTCTAAGCTTCTCTAAGCCTTAGTCGCATGTCCCACGACCGCGATACCATTTACCACGCGACTTCGTGACTTAATGACTTCACAGCTTCACGAAGTCGCAACATCCATCTGGTTGCGACTTGTGACCACCATCCTGTCATGTGACTTGCAACACAAATTTGTAAACTGTGACGTTGCGACCTCATTTTCACCACAACCTATGATCTTAGTCACTCAATCACATTCTTGAAATCTGCGACCGTGTGACTTGTCGTCCCCGTGAACTTTTTGTCACCAGCTAAGAATCCCTTTTGTTTTATGGTCTCAATTGATTTTCATGCCATCTCTCTCATCGTGGGACTATGTTTTTGACATTCCAGGTGATTTCGAGCTTGAGTGCATATCCATTTCCTCTTTCGAAGACGAAATGGGTCACCCAACTGCTAAAACTACTCAAGGCACCTCGAGAAGCAGGGCATGGGAGAACGAGGTAAAAGAAGGGCCACCTATCTTCGTAGACACTACTTGCAGCATAAGTAAAACCACTAGGCTCTCCTAGTATACTATCTATGAGGCATTTGCTAAAAAAGATATTCCAGAAACACAAGAAGAATTCTAGGTATATATCAATGTCAAGAGGTCAACGTTACATAAAGTAGTGGCACATCCCCTAGTGTTCGCGTGCACTGAAACCATCGAATGGATCTTGCAGTGTACAGATACAGATTAATGGATGGTCAAGGGACATGACGGGGCACCCATAGCCACCATCTCTCCAACAGACATGAGCAGCTACTACAGATTGCCTGAGAGGCAACAGAATTTCAACACCAAGTGGCTCACTAGGTTCACAATCCCAACGAAAGACATCTTAAGAGATTGGTGGCAAGACCCAGCAAAATTATGGGTTAGGACAGACTATGCTTACAAGACATAGGGGTTATGCAAAGTATATCAGTTAATCACTGCGATGATGTGCCATTTATATGGCAAGGCACACTGTGATGTCTTTTTCAGCACATGGGTCCCTCTCATGTATGATGTTGCCACTCAAGGAACTATTTTTAATTGGGAAAACATCCTCCCATCATCATTGAAGACAAACATAGCTGCTGCCAAAAGTCCACCCCCCAAGCAGCCTCTAGAATTTTATATGTTTTCATACCTCCTTGATGTTGTCTGTTCAAGGTGCCACTTCGAGCATTGGGGCTATAATTGGAACACATCAGTGACCCAACCTATCCATTGCCACTACAAAGTCTTCTTGGACCCAACTTATAGAGGCATGTTGGATGTGATATCCGAAACATTTATTATCACATTATACCAACTACTGTTTGGGGAAGAATCACCTTGCATGTCACAGAGAGCCATGAATACCATGGTGAAAGTAGCTCATTAGTTCCCCCATTAATGAAGGAACAGTCATCAGAGTGTTCAGTACTCATAAGCCTCCTCACGTTCTTCCCAAGTTTATCATGGATAGGACGCTTTTGCAAGAGGTCTGTTACCAAATGACACAAGGTTTCGCAAAGGTATTGAACAAAGGCAAGAAGAAACCATGCCCACCTTTTCCTCTCATTATTGGGGCATATGTGGTAGAAAAATTCAAACAGATAGAAGCAAAAGTTGAATCTTTGAACGGGATCCATTTCATGACCCTGAATCACCGAACATATCATCTCGAGAAAGTCGTGGCCTCCCATTGCAAGAAGACGAAATTTAGTTCATCTTATGCCCACACCAAGAAGGACCTCGAGGATGGGATTAGGAATTTGTATAACTTCGCAAGGGAAATCAACCAAAGTGAACAACAGGCCCTAGAGGATGAGCTCCTCGACGATTCCCAGAAAGACATAAGCCTCAGAGAAGGAGTTTCAACCATGAAGAGACAATGGAACGAAAAACCAAAGGGAGCCGAGGAATCGGGGAAATGAAAAGGAAAAGAGGTTGAAAACCACCTAAGTGACAACGAGGAGGAGGAAGTTACGCTTGTACAAAGAAATTCCAAATTGGGAAAGAATAAGCGAGAGCTCCAGAGGTAAAGAGAAATGGAAAGCAAATAATATCAAGACTCCAACGACCAGAGCTAGAATTAGAAAAGGAGAAAACAAGAAGAGGAGAAAAGGCAGCAGGAAGAAGAAAAGAAAGCACAATATGAGATAGAGAGAAAAAATAAAGAAGAAGTTGAAAATAAAAAACAAGCAGAAGAAGCTAAAAGGGGAAAACATGTAGAGGAAGTTGAGAAGAGAAAACAAGAAGAGAAAAAAAGATTAGAACAAGAGCTAAAGAACACGGAGGAGGAACTAGAGAGGCAATAGGCACTAGCAGAGGGAGAAAAGAGGCAGCGGGAAGAAGAGATTATGATGGATAAGGAAAAGAAACAAAGAAAAATGAACAAGGGGAGATAAGAAAAGCACTCGACTTCAGCTCAGGACAACATGAACTTCCTCCCTTAGATGTACCTCCTGTAACTCCCATTACTGGTGGAAACCTTCCCCTCTGAGAGCTAGGCATCTCAGAAGATCAAGATGAGGAGGTCTTAGATCTTAAGAAAATCACATTTGATGAAATAAACCTCAAAATTATACACGAGAGGAAAAAATATTGCAGTAGGAACCCAACCAACCCGTTGTCAGCAACTACAGCGACAAATATTTTGCCCAATGTCACGACAAATCCTCACATGACCGCTTCTATCAAAATAGATTTCATGAGTGCCATAGAACAAAACGTAGCCCAAATGAGTAAACAAATTGTAGACTTGCAAAATAGGTTGTACCCATCCGCAAAAAAGGGCCATCGTGGTAGAATAGGAGAAGAAAAGGATGGAGGAGGAGAATGCGATAGTCTGCTTATTACACACAAGCTCAACAGAATGCCAAGTGGTAATCGCATCAGAAACAGAGACCCTCCGGGAGACCATGGTAGTAGTTTATGAGGAAATGGCAAAGATTCACCAAACTCTAGCACCCATCGTGGCCATTCAAACTCACAGAAAAGAGAGGGTCGCCATGATCAATTAATTCATGACTGCTTTGGATAGAATACATGAATGGTCTGAAAAATACCCCGAAGCCCTGGCAGTGGTCCCCAAGAAAGATTGGATCGCTATGCAAAATGCCAGGGTCCAACTTCGTATCAAACTTCAATCCAAAGATAAAATAGCCAAGTATGCGAAGAGGGTGGTGGCCTCCTATGGATAGTTGTTCATAATCTTGGAATCAGTGATCCAGCTACATGGGGTCCCCTCTATCGGGGAGGTTGGACAGGTAAAAAATCAAGAGGAGATCAACAATGAAGTACAGGCAGTTTTAGAGACATGTAGACAAGCATCCCATATGGGAGATATGTCAATTACTAGAGAAAATATCAAGCGTTATGTAGTAGAACCATTGAGGCTCTACACCAAGCTGGGGACATTGAATAATCATGTGTATACCAAACGGAAAACCCTTGTCCCGGATGCACTTCAGTGCTTGCACTGACATGATGAAGACCAACCCCAAATCTATCCTATTGCAGTAGAATACACCATATGGAGCACTTATCTGATAGAACAGATCAGGCTCAACATTCCAAATCTTGCCATTAGTAGATTAGTCAATTAGATTGATAGTCATTTTTGGACATTATGTACTACAGTAGCACAAAATTCCTTGTGAATGTGAAAGGTCATATAGAATGCCAAGAGTAATCTTGCAGATGAAAGTTCATAAGGTAGCCCAAGAGTAAAGGGTAGACCAAGGGTCACTTTTATCCTATAAATATAACCTCATGCCTCATTTGTAAGGGCTTTTTGTTGAGGACTATTTGGAGATACATATATATATTACTTGAGAGAATTGATGTCCTTTTAATTAATACAAGAGTTGATTGTATGTATTCAATATTGGATCCTTCAAATTTCTATGTTCTTGTGCCATGAGTATTTTCTTCACTCGATGGATTAAATGTTCCTAAAAGCTATTTGATGTGTGGTCTCCTCACATTCTGTTTGATACATCAAATTTGGTTTTTCTACGTATGAATGCTATTTGGCTTCCTAACTTTATGATCGTGTCGTTGAACTATTTATTTTGGTATTAGTATAATCTATCTTGACTACACAGTTATGTACACTTATAAATGGTTGATTGTTGTGAAGTGATTTGCAATCGTTAAGCATTATTTATCTAGTATGCATAAGTCTTATCTAAAGTCCTGCTAATAGTAACTTTATATAAGGTTGTGTTGTTTAAATTTTTTCTATTCATGGTATATATGGTACAATATATTTGTCAATTATTCTCTTATGTTTATTGAAGTTCATACATTCTATTAAGTTCATATCCCACCTCCGTCCAAAGCTAGCTCTACAAAACTAAATGGTATCCAAGCCTACATATCGGAAGGGATCCCCAACACATACGCTGCAGGCTCTAGTTGGGAACTGTTGTGTTGTACAACAACCCCCCATTTCATAAAGTTTTTCTTTCTAACTATAATATGAAATGGGTCTGGTTTAAACATAGATGTGTGAATAAAATTGGTATCAACTCATCCTTCATCAAAAGGTCCAAAGGAAATGATATATTATAAACCGTTTGAACAAATATGAAATCGGTCGTATGAAATAAACATACAATTCTTTATTATAGCGATAAAGCGATCGCAAGATCGCATATCGCAACAACAAGGAAAACATAACGTAAAGACCCATTGATTTACCCCGATCTAAAAAGTGAATAGCTATCAGTTATCGGGAAAGGCAAGCAAATATAACAAAAGGCTCTACCACTATTTCTCCGATGCGATATCGCTATCGGCAATCGGGGGATGTAACACACCGCATGTTAAGACACCTCTAAAATCTCTCGATTGCAATAAGGTGTATCACTATCGGGGATCGGTGATTTTGCAATAACATAAAGGTTACGACCTAAGCACATCTTCGATTGCGATCCGATAAAGCAAGGCGCAAGTTTCAAAATAGATTTAAAAGGCTTGCATTCATTATTTTAGATTATTATTAAAAGCCTTCCCATTCCCGATAGCGATTTACTTGTGATTATCTGCCAAAAAACTCAATCCACACTTGAATGAATCATTCAGCATATAAACAATATGATGGGTATTTAAAATGATTGACAGGTTAAGCGGCCAATTAATGAAGCAGTTATGCCGAGATCTCCCCTGAGATTGTATCTACGGCAGTATTATTTTAATATTTCATTACTCGCTAATTGGTATAATTCTTTCATATTGGCTCACACCACCTATTCTATGTATTACGTTCATTTTATTCCTTGCGCAGAGCTCCACCAAAACAACAAGTTCAAGCCAAGTGGGAAAGAAATCCAAGAGATTTGTGGCAGCATCGGCTCCTGCAGTAACAGGGAAATCCACCACTGATCCAGGACCAAGCAAAAAGGGATTGATTTCAGACACTACGTGTCTTGGCCTTGGAAACACAAGCTGGCAAAGCATATATAATCTAATTGAAGCAGAGGAGCCTGAAACAGTATCAGTACAAGCTACCATAGATTCAACTAGAAAATCAGAGGCTTCCCTGAAGGATTTAGCTGACTCATATCTACACCGAATAGCAGCTCGTGAAAAATGGGTAGTAGAAGAAATCCTTGTTTTAAATAGAACATTTTGCACAGTCGACGGAAGGGTCTTCGGTTCATTTCAACCTGATGATTTAAGGAAAATGTATCACTTGCTTGAACCTCAAAAGAAATATAATAAAGCATTTCTTGAGAATTTCGCAAATGAGAATGAGACTGAATCGGCCCGAATACGGGAGTGGAGACAGAACCCCGCAAGGCACGAACATGAATCTTCAGGTAAGTACTCTATAGATTCATTATGTTCTCCTTACTGTTACGTCGGGGCAATGATGTGTAGAATTTGGGGATTACATGATTCTGCAAAATTCACTATTGAAATGGTTCCTTTAATGGAAGCAGCAGTTAACAGTGAGATAATGGATTGGGGAAATATATTGTCAGATAAATTAGCCACTGCAATTCTTGAGTTTAGAAATAAAACTCGCGTTACCGATAGGTCTATTCCTCCATTTTATTTTAGTGCTTATATTTTAGATACTCTTTGTTTCAACTCTGAATTTCCTATACTGGGGTGGAGATGGACTCCACAAGACCCCATGCCAATTCACATTTATCACCAAAAGCTGTGGAAAGCGCACTATAAGGACCACTTGTACCAAATTTGTAATGGTTTTATGTTGCCTATTTACCGTGCCATTTTTGATAAGCCTACCCCAAAGATTTCTTCGGAAGCAGAGATCGACCTAACCGCTCTAGGAAACTGGTTTGGGGAGGATAAGTTCACATACATAAGGGTTTTTGGTAGCCTTTCAAGACCTCATGTCCTTCCTCTGTACATACCTGACAAGCTGTTAGCCCGAGAATTGGCCTATCAAATTACAACCGCAGGAACATCCAATACTCTTAGGATTTCAAAAAATCAGGCTTGGCCTACTTTTCCTTTGAGATGCGGTGTTTATACTTTGCATGACTACAAGCATGCGGAGAAGGAAGTAGAGAAAATAAACATGCTCAACCTTGCAACCATTCTTAATAGGAAATTCGATCCAAGGAAAGTTGCCTATAATGTGCTTGAACAGGCCAAACTTACAAGGTTTGATCATGAGAAAGATGATTTTGATGACTTGTTTTCTTCGGCAGAGTCATTATTCCAGGTACAAGCACTGGCCAAAATGAGATATAACGATGAAAGGTTAGTAGAATTCAATAAGCTCAGAGAACATAGGTTGCAAACTCTACCTCTGGACTTATTAGCTACTGCCCCGACAACACAATCAAGCGAGCCTGAACAGCAACTCATTGACAAACCTCCTATTGTATCAAAGAGCAGGAGAAAGAGTAGGAGAAAGAGTAGGAGAAAGGGTAGGAGAAAGAGCAAAAAAAGGAGAAAGATAAGGGCAGGAAGAATATCAATGTGGATACCCAGATTGATCCTAAACTACTCCAAGAATGGCAGCAATTTGACTCCATTATTAACAATCTGGAAGGTCCAAAAGATGCCAATACACCCAAAGTAACAAATGGACAAGATACAGCGTCAACAAAGGTTCCGAATGAAGGAACCAGCGACCTACCCCCTAGCATGGATTTAGAAATGATTCCAAAAGACCCCTCTAATCAAATTATTTTGCAGGTGGAGGACATACCTCCATTAGATGTCTTTTACAGTCCTAAACACAAGGTTGTAGTGAAAAGACAAAGGAAAAGGAGAAGACTTTATCAATATTCCCTGTTTCCACCACAAACAGAGACAACTAATGTAGTGTGGAAAGAAGAGTTTGACCCTTCCGATGACCTAACAAAGCTTTCTCAGTATGCCGGAGCTTATTCGGGAACCACTATGGACAAGGCATCGGAAGTGAGTAATCTACTTAAAGAAAAGGACCAAGTAATTGTTTTGTTGCAATCTCAGGTGTCCAAAGCACAACAAAAAGTTGAACAGTTGTAACAATAATTATCAACATAGCAGCAATTAAACAATCAAATGAATAAGAAATTGCTTGAAGAGAAATAGAGAATAGACTCAAGTGCAATACAAAAGCAGAAAGAATTATCCGAAATATTGGCCAGTTTAAAGACGATGAATGAACTAATGATGAAAGCAAAAGATGAGCAAATCACTCAGTTGTCACTTCAAGTAGAGAAGTTCAAGAGTCTTCCACAACCTGCCGATTTCAGATCCGAAGCGCTACAAATTAACAAGGCATTGGTGACACAGTTAAGACTGTTATGTCATAACATTTCTCTGGTTGAGCCCCTTTGTGATATAACGGCATCAATAGTTGACAAATCAGTTGATGCTAGGCAGGATTTGGAACAGGCCGACGAGACTCTGACAAACTTTCTTGCTTGGCAAGACACCAATGAGGGGCAGGCAGCAAATCTACCCAAAATCCTAGAATCACACAAGGAGATCCTTTTCTTAGAATGGCAGTCACAGCTGATGAAAGCAGAGAGAGAGGTTTCCAGATGTAGATTATCTACAAGTAACTTAATTGAGTTAATCAATAACACTCTTTATCTGCCTAACATGATTTCACAATGTACCCCAGGTAAATTGCTGTCAACTAAGACATTGGAGCAAGCATGCAATCAAGAGTTGGAGAAGAATGGAAGATTAATCGCTGGCATCCAAAATTTAACTTGGGATACCTATTGGTTTTTCTTAGTAAAAACATACACTCAAAGGGCCGCCCTCAAGTGTTTAACCGATGCGATCAGTTGTATCATTCCCGAAATACATGATGCCACATACTCAGCTCAACTCCACTCTCGTCTCAACCGCCCTCCAGAATTGGAACTGATGCTTGCAATCTGCCAAGTCAAATCAAAGGGAGAACAGCCGAAATAATGAATCATGCTGCTGACTACCAACAAACCTGCTGTGGAGAAAATATTCAAGGTTTAGTTGTACAAATTAATAGCACTTTATTTTTGTAGTTAGTTAATTTAATTAGTATTTATAGACCCTTTCATGCATTTAGAAAGGGTCCTCATTTTTTGTATAAGACTCAAACCTGGAAGTTGCACTATTTTGCTTCTAGTATATTTTTTTTTATAAAGACTGGGCCAGTATTCCAAATTCTAACGAAGAAAGCTTTTATGGGATGTGCACTATTTCCTTGATGTGAAAGTATTTCTAAGTTGGAAAAAGGAATTTGAATGCGATTGATATCAGGAATGACTCACAGCACATATGGTACTATTATCTATGATCTTGTTCCATTCTTTCATGTGAATCGTCATTTGATTACTCTTGCTATCATTGGATATATGTATGTGTTTTCAAAAACAATCCTTATATTTTTCACTATTGGATGTTTAAGGAATGTTATTCTTTTAGTCATATATGTATCAATGATATATAAAGGATAAGTGTAATAATGTTTTATTGATTACTTTGTTCAACTATTTGAACAAAGTAATTATCATATGAATGAATGTCTTTGTTTACCAATAGAGTCTCCATGGAATAGTCTCGATATCACCACAGAAATCTGAAGTATCTCAAGGCAGTGAGACTTCACAATTCAATCTACCTCACCCTCTCACCAGACTTCAAATCAGAAAGCTCAGTATTGAACCTACTGAGTTGCCTTTACCGAAAAGGAAAAAGGCTAAAAAGAACACTGAAGGATCAGACAGTGAGTCCTTTTCTTCATCCTCCTCCATTTCATCTTCTCCAGTGTGAAGTCAACCATCCACTCCCCCATTAAACATTGTTGTTCAACAGGGATCACCAACTTTAACATCCGAACCTATTCAATCTTCAATACGAACTCCTCCCCAAACACCTGGAATTTCATCGACAATATCAATTGTTATTAGTTCTACGATGGCTTAGAATCCATGGAATAGTTCTGGTGCAGTCACTATGCCTACACCATTGCATCCATTACCAAATTCTCCTGAAAAATGGTTGCCGAAATTTAATCCAGATGCTGGGACATTAGCCAAAGAACATATTAACAATTTCATATTATCAGTTAATCTAAAAGGAGTAACACAGGAAGATGTTGTCGTTAGGCTTTTCCCTTATACTTTACAAGGATCAGCTGGTCTTGGTATTTTTCCCTACCCTTTGGATCCATTACCAGCTGGAACATTTTTCAAGAACAGTTTCTCACTAAGCATGGCGATGATAGATCTTTAGCGACATTAATCAACGATCTTTCGAATCTTAGGATAGAGTCTAGAGAACCTATCAAAGAATTCAACTCGCAATTCAATAAACTCTTGAATAAGATTCCAACTGACTCTAAACTAAGTGAGAAAATTAGAAGCGAATGGTATATAATAGCCCTACCTTCAAATATAGCCATTTTTGTAGATAGAGCTGCAAAACCAACTTTAGTTGAAAACATGAAAGAAGCGCTTCCTGAAGAGAAACGCATTATTGCTTTAGAAAAGAAAGCTGCTCTTGAAGATAGAAAATCCAAAAAAGTTTCTTTTAAAGATGATTCAAAGAAGAAAACCCCTAAAGATCCATATGATATGGAGGGTCTGCAAAAGGTCCTCAAAACAATGTCAAATGAAATAAATGAAATCAAAAAACAAGTAGCAGAAACTTCAACAAAGAGGCCATTTAGAAATTTTAAGAAACCTGAGTCAAAACCACCAAATGTTATATCTAATGTAGACTCATATCCTGAAGAGGAAGAAGAAAATGAAACAGTCTTACCATCCGACGAACCCGAAGAAGAGGAGGTTGCCGAATGCCATGGGATGTGGGACTTCATTTTACCGAACTCTGACACAGAAAATGAATAAGAAGCTTTCCCTGTAACTACCAAGAGTAAAGGTACTCCTGAACCCGTTCAGTCAATTTCAAAGAAAAGAAGTGCAGGTACCACTACTACAAAGGAAAAGGTTCCCACAAAGAAACCAGCGGTGACAACATCCCAAAATCAACTATCATCCTCAAACATACCTTCAACATCTAAGATGTTGGTAGTATCGGATTCAATGGATTACAATATTATTGATGATATGAAGAAGAAAAAGTCAAACATTACTATGTTTAAACTTAGCAAACTCAAACATCAACAGAAATTACTTCTTAAGGAACTAAATGTAGTACCTTCTTCACCTCTTCCTAATGTTGTGATCTCCAAAGCTGCAAATGATTTAGATCAACCACTTTCTGGTAGAGTTGAAGCTACAGATGCAGTTTTAATCGAAGACAAATCAAATTCCTATACTCCCCCTTTTCTCTTGACCTATGAGATCTATAATCGAAATCTACACAACTGTTTGATTGACTCAGGGGCATCCTCTAACATAATGCTAGCTTTAGTTTGTTCCAAACTGAACATTGAACCCCAAAAGTCTGCAATTCATATTGTACAGTTGGATAGAACAAAGGTCCATGTTTTAGGGGAAATCAACTCCGTAACTATCAGGCTATCAGCTGATCCACGAGTGGTTCAGAGAATTGATATTTTAATTGCCGATATACCTGAATTTTATGGTTTAATCTTGAGTAGGGATTGGTCTGATAAACTCGGTTATATTTCTACCGATTGGTCCCATATGTGGCTACCCTATAAAGGAAAGCCAAATCAAATCAAAATCAATCGGGAGAAACATATGACCCATACTGTCACTGAATTTGAACAAGAGAATCAACCAATAGCATTCAATAACAATATTTTGGGGAATTACGCTTCCGAATCATTTTTTGGCAATTTCACTGCCCAACCATCTCCTTTCTCAGTAAATAATTTCACATCCCAAATTGAAAATTTTTCACAAAACGATAGATCAAGATGTGTCAATATTGCTGAGGAAACTGTAAATAAAATTGTTGATAATTCTTTATTTTGGTCATTATATTTTGATGGGTCTAAATCTAGTGAAGGTGCAAGAGCAGGGTGTATTTTAGTTAGCCCAGAAGGAGAAAAAACTATGTTATCATGTAGATTGGAA
Source organism: Pinus taeda (assembly GCA_000404065.3). Taxonomy (NCBI): domain Eukaryota; kingdom Viridiplantae; phylum Streptophyta; class Pinopsida; order Pinales; family Pinaceae; genus Pinus; species Pinus taeda. The sequence goes on from APFE030941841.1 coordinate 348,092, forward strand.
TTTGAATGCACAAATAATACGGCGGAATATGAGGCCTTAGTTCAAGGACTATACAAAGCAATTGGTCTTAAAGTTCAATATTTGAAAGTGTTTGGTGATTCAAAAATTGCCATAAAACAAGTTAGAAATACAATTCATTGTCTTTTTAGTCATCTCAAACACTATCAGTCTTTGGTGCAGGAACTCATATCTCAATTTTTAGCATTCAATATTTCTCCTATCCCTAGATCCCAGAATGCAACAGCAGACTTGCTAGCTAATGTTGCTTCTAAACTCCTACCTTCCGAAGATTACAGCCCAGACAGATTTTCAGTAGAGTTAATTTTTAGACCATCAATTCCCGACAATGTCACCAATTGGCGTGTTCAATCATGACGAAGACATTTTAAATTTCTTGACTTCCGACAAGTCCTACGATGATCAAATCATTGATGAAAGTGATCATGACCTTCAAATGAAGGAAAAGCAAGAAGAAAACTCAATACAAAAACCAGTGGTTAAGCTAGAAGATCTTTATGATATTAAAGACATGTTTAAACAGGTGACCAATTCAAAGCTCCAAAGTTCCACTTTAAGATTTGAATTGATAAACCTAGGTACTGAGGAAAACCCTCAAAACGTCAATCTGGGATTAGGACTTTCTTTGGAAGAAAGAACAACATTCATTAGGTTATTACGAAAAAATAAATATGTCTTCGCTTGGAAATATGATGATTTGAAAACATGTGATGCATCGATCATTCAACATACTATTCCAATGCTTTCTGAATAGAAACCAGTCCAACAGAATTTAAGGAAAATTCATCCTAACCTAGAGAGTCAGATAAAAACTGAACTAAATAAACTCTTGAAGGCTAAAATCATTTTTCTTGTCAGACATTCAAACTGGGTGTCTAATATGGTGCCTGTTAGAAATAAAAATGGCGACATCAGGTTTTGCATAGATTTCAGAAATCTTAATAAAGAAAGCCAAAAGGATAACTTTCTTTTACCTACCATGGAGCAGATACTCCATTTAGTAGCTAGTTCTGAGTTAATGTCCTTTTTAGATGGCTTTTTAGGATATAACCAGATTTTGGTCCATCCTGATGAAAGGCTTAAAACTACCTTCAAAACTAAATGGGGAACTTATGCTTACCAAAAAATGCCTTTTGGACTTATCAATGCAGGAGCTACATTCCAAAGAGAAATGGATATAACATTCAAAGGATTGATCAATAAAACAGTAGTTGTCTATTTAGATGATATTACTGTATTTTCCAAGAAAATATCTAATCATTTACATGATTTAAAACAAATTTTTGAACGCTGCAGAAGGTATGGTATCTCGCTCAATCCAAAAAAGTCTTTTTTTGCTCTTAATCAAGGAAAGCTCTTGGGCTTCATTGTTTCCAAAGATGGTATTTATATTGATCCAGATAGAATTAAAGAGATTTCTGATATTCCATTCTCTCATAACAAAAAATCCATGCAGTCATTTTTGGGTCAAATTAACTTTGTTAAACGATCCATTCCAGATTTTTCCCAGATTATTTTACCATTGCAAACAATGATTAAGAAAAAATCGGTGTTTAGATGGGGATATGCAGAAAACGAGGCATTTGATTCTATCAAACAATCAATAATTAACGCCCCTGCTTTAAGCACTCCCAATTTTTCAAGTCATTTCATGTTGTATACTCTTGCATCCACCTCGTCTTATGTAGCAGTGTTAACTCAGATTAATGATCAAAACTTGGAGGCACCAATTTCATTTTACAGTTCAAATCTTCAAGGTGCTGAACTTAATTATTTGGAAGTTGAAAAACAAGCCTTTGTTGTGTACAAAGTTGTCAAACACTACAGACCCTTCCTCTTAAAATCTCGCACAAAAGTTATAGTTCCTTTTTCAGCAGTAAGACAATTACTAATTCAAGGGGAATTAGGAGAAAAAAGGGAAAATTGGGTCATAGCATTACAAGAATACGACTTAGAAATCAAGCCAGCAAAGATTGTCAGAGGCCAAGGTTTTTACAGGTTATTAGCAGGAGCATCCAATATTCAAGAACCAGAAGGTACAGAACACACTGAAGAAATCAATCAGATAAGTATCACAGATCCTAAATCACAATATGCAGATCTGATTTTCTATTTAAAAAATGGATACGCACCTTCTAATCTTTCCTATAAAAACAAATGTGCCATTAGACTAAAAGCAAAAAACTTCATAATTGTAGATGATGTACTTTTTAGGCGGAATTATGATTCAATTTTATTAAGATGCCTAGAAAAACCTGAAGCGCAAAAAGTTTTGCAGGAGCTACATGACGGACCAGCAGGAGGACATTTTGGAGCTGATACAACAGCCCACAAAATCATTCATGCTGGATATTATTGGCCCACCCTGTTCAGAGATGCTCACGAATATCTAAGGAAATGCTGAAGTTGTCAAATCTCCAGTGGAAGACAAAGAAAACCATCTTTCCCTTTGCAACCAATCAACATTGAACAACCTTTCGAGCAATGGGGATTAGATATCATTGGGGAAACCACTCCACAGTCATCCAAACAACATAAGTATATCCTTACTGCTACTGATTACTTTACTAAGTGGGTTGAAGCAATTCCTCTGAAGAAAACAAACTCTAAAGCAGTTATAGAGTTCATAGACTAATTCATTATTACCAAGTTTGGTGTCCCAAACACTCTTGTTTTCGATAATGCATCCTATTTCTCTGGAAATCCTATGTTTGAGTTCGCTATCAAAAGAGGGTTTAAATTGAAATATTCTGCGAATTACTATCCCCAAGGTAATGGTTTAGCAGAATCCACCAATAAAAATCTCGTCAAAATCATTAAGCGAACTATTGAGCAGAATCATA